>JAHBCN010020013.1:0-15510 GCA_019359885.1 Listronotus oregonensis
TAAACAAATAAATTGTTTGTTTTCCAAGGAACAGATTTTCACTATCAATTGTTTTTTAATTAAAAACAAAAATTTTTTTTAAAACGGTTAATCAAAATGCCAGCAAAAAATATATTTTTAAAAGGGGGGATAGATAGACTTTCTTCTAAAAAAAATATACACGGTGTTCCTTTAAAAAAAAAGTTATTATTCTTTTTTAAATTTTTTGATGTTTATTTGTTTTTTTTTATTAAAATATACTAAATAAAAAAAAAAACTTTTATAAAAGAAAATTTTTCTATCCATTTTAGTTATCTTGAAAGGGGTAAAACATAAATGAAAACCCTGTACATCCAATTTTAAAGATTCTTGCGTTTTTTAAAATATCAATTTATATTAAATCAGGTTTTTGGCTTAACCTCAGAGTTTAATTAAATAATGAAAAACATGCTATTTTATATAATAATTTATCTACCCTGCAATAATATGCTAAAAAAATACAAAAATAATACGTAAATGGGTTAATCCTTTATATGATTAACTAATATAGAATAGGCTCCTTGCATAAAATCTATTTTGAATCAAAAACACGTTTAATCTCCTTCTTTGCCCATTTAAAAACCACCTGCTAAATATTTTTTATACATAATTTAATTTCGTCGTAATAACCATTTTAAGCTTATGTCTGGTCCTTAAAATCTTACGTAAGACCAAAACGATTTGTGTTCAGCGTTGCCATATATTTGACTCCTTTTTTGGTTACACCGGTTTTTCATAAATTCTACTAGACAACTTTGTAGTAGTGTAGTAGATAATATTTAAGATTTCTGGTATAGGGTAAAAATTACAATAATAACACATATTTATTATCGAAAAACAAATGCGGTAATTTCCCGTTTTGAACGTACAATGAAAGTGCATTTTTTAGCTTTAAATCACATTAAAACTGACGACCAAAAAATTTAAAAAAATGTCTCTTCAATATTATTTGGTTTACAAAAGATTAAGAATTGGACCAAAGTTGATGTCAATATAGAAATATGTAAAAGTATTAATTATAAAAAAAGCTAAAATAATAAAATTACATAAATCTGATCAAGATTTTCACACACAACGTTTTCATATTATTTTACAGGTAAATACACAAACAGGTATCTTAAGAAATTAAAACAAATACGATTAAAAATCTCGTTGCAAATATTACTTTTTTTTAAAAAAAAAAAATGTTAAAATCCATTTATTCTAAGCTTTCTTTTAGTATTATTTTTAAAGTGTTTTCATTTCATATTTTTATTCTGAAATAAAACTTGATAAAGCACAACACAATATGGAAGGTGATGTTAAGAATTTACCTTTTTATTGTATCAAATTTTACCAGTGACATATCTGTACCCAAGAAAAATTAAAAAATAAACCACCAGAACTAACCAAAAGTAACATTTTCATATTTTTAGTTAATACACTTAACCTCTTTTAAAATGTCTGGATACTTTTTATTCCTGAAAGTTAGCTGACTTAAACAACTGACCCGAAATAAAACATAACTGTTTAAAATCCGCTAAGCTTAGGCTTAGCCTAGGCAAGAAGAAGGTAGTGTAGTATTCTGGGATAATTTGACAGGCCTTAATAAATAAAACACCAGCTAAGTTTTTTATAGTTTATTTTGTTTTTTAGAAATATCAATTAAAATAAAATTATTTGGCTTTTCTCCAGAACAAGTTTAAAATAACATGTATATCTTATAACGGGTTGCCAATGTTTTCAAGTAATTTTATTTTCTATTTTTATATAATTTCATAATAATAATTATTTTAATATAGTACTTAAAAACAAATTAATTTTATAAAGAATTAAATTTTTTTTAAATATCTTTCCATGTTCTTTTGTTACTATTATTGCAAGAGCAGACTAGCTCTTTATTATGATATATAAAAAAGTATAATTTTCAAAAATATTATATAAATATCTTTATTCTGGAGAGAAGCCAAATAATTTTATTTTAACCAGCTAAGTTATTTTATATTTGATTAACTAAGGCACGAGTATAAAAATAATTAACATTTTATTTAATAATAAAAAATGAATATATATTTATAGTAAATAAATCACCGGCTTGTTACATTTATCCGTTATAAAATTCTACCCTTACTTGCATCAAAATAAAATCACGATACAATTAAATACTTAAATGCAGATTATATAGGATTTATTGTCTTAAACTACTTCCAATATTAAGGACTGTAATTAGTCATGTTGTTTGGAAATAACTAAATAAAAATTGTTAATTACTTCATAAATCTTTTATCTGGGAAAATTTCCATTTTCTAGCAAACGGTGTTAAACAAAATTATTTATAATGGATGTTTTTTGCACTTTAATTTTTTAATTTACATAAAAACACAACGTTTCAACTGTTAAGTATCTCCATTTGTCTTCAGGTAAATACTGAATAAGTTACATGTCTTCAGGATTATTTGCTGTTTTTTGAATTTTCTTTTCTTTTAATAGTTCTCTACATACGAGGTTGTTCTGTCGTGCAATAAGAACAGTACGATTTCTTGCTTTTAAAAACATTTTTTTTTCAATATAATCTCCCTGACCTGCAATACATTTGTTCCAGTGATCCTTTTGTTATGTATTTTATATCTGAAAATGCGAAAGAGTGAAAATCGTTGCCCGGGTATAAATTTTTTGACATGTAAAAACAACCAGAAGTCAAAGCGAGTTAAATCTGGCAAATAAAGTGGATGTTGCAGCAATTGTCTGCTTTTACTAAATCCCTTCAGTTTATTGACGAATGGTTTTAAAACCAAAATTACCAGAAAACCCATACATCGGAACAGATACTTAAATGTTTACTTAAATCACCCAATACTGGTTAAAACGGAGTTGTAAACAGAGCTGTCAGAACTTGAAGTACTTTAAGTAAAATTTTACTTAAAGTACTTTTTTGTACTTCAAGTATTTTACTTCAAGTACTTTTTATTAGGAGGTACTTTATTATACTTGATTAGTTTTTATGAAGATACTTGGATTTTTACTTGATTTGTTTAAGTACTTGAAGTATTACGATGTACTTGAAGTAAAAAAAAGTACTTAAAGTAAAAACAATACTTCAAGTAAATAAAAATTACTTGAAGTAAAAAATCAACCAAGTACTCGAATTTACACGCCTTAGAGAATCGTACAAACAAGTTAAAACAAGAACTACGCGCAACTGCTGCTGTTTTTATTGAATTGCATTACAGCGCTCATTTGAATTGGATCCAACAGTGTGACTATTACTGAGAATTAGACTTTTGTTCTTTAAATCGGTCTTGTGTCAACGTGAAAATTATAAGTGCTCTGGTCTGGTGAAAATAAAAAAGAAAGATACCTTATAGTAGAAGGTAACACTCGCTTTTGACAGATGCATCGGATGCCAACGCCAACCCGTTAGCAACCATAGGAAAAAAAACATTTTGGGAAAAACCAATATTTCCTATAATAGTTTAAGGCCCAAGCGCTCACCCGAGTACGGCATTGTGGGCCTGTTGCCATAAATTTACTTACGAAATTTTACATTATTTCGGACATCGGATGCATATGATCCCGACTTAAAACGGGACACTTAGCAACCCTATTTGTTTTCCCAATTTTTTTTTTACCATCCTACTTTCCAATGACGTAGGGTTCAGTCCTTAAAGCTTTTAGGAGTTGTTGGAAAACTTCGTTTTGAGGAATAAACCCTCTAATTTCCTTACAAAAAATACCACTCAAGTATAATTTGCTTTACTTGAAATACTTTAATTTACTTTAATTACTTTGGTGTACTTCAAGTACTTTGTTTTACTTCAAGTACTTTGTTTTACTTCAAGTACTTTGGTTTACTTCAAATACTTGGATTTACTTCAAGTAAAATACTTGGGTGGTAATTCAAGTACTTTTTCAATTTACTTAAAAATGCAAGTACATTTTAATGAATACTTGGTTCTTGTATATGAAGTAATTTTTAAAAAATCAAAAACTTGGTACTTGTACTTGAAGTACTATTTAAGAGTACTTTGACAGCTCTGGTTGTAAAAAGTCCATTTGATGGAATTAAAATAATTTGTTCGGTTAAAAATACTAATAAGGAAAAATAAATTTTTATAGATAGTTTAATTCGAAATAAATATTCTCTTAATATTGTAAATAGTTGTTTTTTTAGATTAAAAAAAAATTAACAAAACATTTATTTTCACCATACTACTTATCAAACAAAATTTATCAAAAAGTTAATTAATTTAACAATAGTACTATCTTTTAAACATTAAACACTATTAGATCCCAAATAAACAAAAAAAAACAATACAATATAAACAAAAATACAAAGACTGTTATTTATTATAAGATTCCTTGTAAATGTAATGAATTTTATATAAGTAAAACGACTAGACAATAAGCCAAACGTATGAAAGAGCATTAAACATATATTAAAACCACAGAGTTTCACAAATTAAAAATCTGGGAACATGTATTTGATAATTAATATAAAATAAAAAGGAATAGTTCTAGCATTTAAGCAAAGACAACTTTTTCAGAAAAAAACGTAAAATAAAAGAAAGTGCATTTATTTTCTTTGGGATAAGTGTGTGGCCTCAAAATTACTTTGAAAACTTAATATAAATTTACTAATGGTCCAGTAAATGAAGGGACAAAGATGTAAGTAAATAAATCTGTACAGTTTTCCCTTGTGACGCAATTCTTAGGTCTTCGGGGATGCTTTCGAGCGAAAAAAAGTTTATCAACATTAACAGGTAGGAAAGGGCTAAAAATGACCTCTCAAGGCCCGAAAAATGGGTTTCCCGCTAATATCTGCAAAATATGCGAATTGGAGAATTTTGGTTTAAACAAAAAATGAAGATCGCCTTGTAATCAACAAGAATAGTCTCTATAATTTTTTTCGAAAAATCGATAGTTTTCGAGATACCGGGACCCAAAAGTCCCCTTATTTTAGCTGCCGCTCTACCGCTAGAATGCCGCTATCTTCATGGATTCACTTATAAGCGGGCGGACGAATTGTTCCATTACTCGGGCAATAATGTACATTTTTTAACCATTCAAAGTTCATCGGAATGGAAAAACCCGTACCTATCATTGCATATGAGTTTGGGTCCATTCTAATTTTTCTAGAATATTAAAAAAGCTGTTAAAGTTTTTTTTCACAATATTTTGAGAGTATCCCATTAATTTATTTATATTTTTTATAAAAATGGTTTGTTATTATTATTTCTTTTTTACCATGAGACCCTAGCAAGTGTTCAATGATCCAAAAAAAATTCCTTCACTATCTTTTTTGCGTTTTGATAAAAAAATGATTTGGCCTGCATTTTTAGCCGTTTCGCCACATCTATCCAGTGTGAAATGTTATGGATTTTTCGACGGCCGTTTTTGCGCCAAATATTGGTGCTGCAAAAAAAATGGTAAGGACCATTTTTAAAGATTTCAAGGTGATCTTTATTTTGTGTCTGAACAAAAATTTTCTAATTCGCAAGTTTTGGCATATATTAGCGGAAAACTTTTGGTACTTTGGGGGTTACATTTTCAGAGGGTTCTCAAGTCGAAATCGTGATAAACTTTTTCTCGCTCGAAAGCATCCGCAAAGACCTAAAAATTGCGCCACAAATGAAAACTGTACAGATTTATTTACAGCTTTGGAAACTTTCAGGTCTTCAGTCACTGGACTATAATAACCCTTCTTATTTTTGAAGTTAGGAAATGTTACTGTCAAACAAATTAATATATAATTTACGTTATAGATTAAAAAAAATGGAATATCTTTAAATTTTATAATAAAATTAAAGTAATTCTTAATATTATATATAAGTTTTAGTAAATTGTTTAGATTAATTTTATTTTGAAAATGGTGGTAAACTTGACACCAAAACCCCGATACAGTTTTTAATTATTAAAGAGTTTTCTGCTTTTTTTTTGAGTTTGTTCCAGGCGACACTCTGATACCAAGAATAAAGCGTCCATCTCGGAAGTACCCAAAGATGATTTTTGAGAGTTGACATTTAGCTTATTTGATTTCATATTAAGCATTAATTCTGAAACCAACAATTCTGTTAAGTAGAAGGCTGCATATAGTAATCTTAATATTTACCAATCAATGCCAAATTTACTAAAATATTACAACCAGTAATGTTTATGTTCTTGATTGTTTAAAACACAAAAAAAGTTTTAAAATTATACGTAACTCAACGTAAATTTAAATAACGAAACTATAAACATATAGACAAGATTAAACGTTTTTATTACCATAAATTGCTGCCTGGCTCCAAAATAGGTTTGTGAGATTATCCTGTATAACTTTACTAGTCTTTGTTGCAAATGCAAATTTTAATTTAGTACCTGGGGCCATAGTTAAAACGGACCAACTTTTGTTACCTTCCGTGTTGTACATAGAGGGTAGATAGGGGTTTATGACCTCCCTTTCTATTCATATTAAAATAAATGTGGGTTTTTACCTAGCATCAGCGGTCTGTGGGATTGTCTTATTGCCAAAGCATAACTGGTTTTAAAGGAAAAAAAATCTTGTTATGGCTTAAAAGCCCCAATTTTTTTTAAAAATTTAATTTTAAAATAAAGTCGGAAACTACTGATAAACCAACCAATTTTGAAAAAACATTTAAAAACTTTGTACTATATTTTTATTTGCTTCTATTTGATTAACAACCCAAAATAAAATTAGTTTATCCCTTTAGGAAACTTTACTTAATTATACTAGTTACTTCACTCGAGCAGGTTAAACCTATGCCTCTCTTTTTCTCCGATCCACTTTCTGATTAGTTGTTTTTAAAACAGACTGCATCTCAATTTGTTTCATAATTAATTTTCTAATAATTCTATTATTATTTTATTAATGTGTCAACTGTCTAATATCGGGGCCTCTAAAAATGGTAATTGTTTTCAAGTGGGGTCAACCCCTTTTTGGGTATCTGGATGAAAAGTTAACATTTTTTATATATTTTTAAACGTCATTACGAAAAAAAAAAAACAATAAGCGAAGACAAAAAGAATAAAGTTATTTAAGATTAACAAAAATAACGATTTTGAACTTTCGGAGTTGATTTTTAATTAAAATATTAATTTTTTTTTTTTTTCTATCATCCCCCTTAATCCCGTAAAAAAAAAAAAATAAAAAAATATGATGATCCCTAAATTCATCTATTTTTTTTGGCCAGGGTTGACCCACTTGTAAATAATTCCCTTAAAATTTCAAAAAATAATCATCACAGTAAAACTTTGGAAACTTTGATAAAATTTTTCAACGGAAGTATTTCATTTATTAAAAAAACCCAATTTCTGGATAATTTTTGGCCAGAAAGTAACTTTTTTTGGGCTAGACCAGAAGTGGTTATCAGAACCAGAAAAAAAGTTTTGCCGGCTCATTTTTCACTTTTCTAGACCCACTCGTATTTTTTCAGATCCGAAATGAAAAAAAAACTTCTTATTTAAGCACAGCTGTTTTTGTTTTTTAGTTGTTAGAAACGAACTTCAGTTGATTTTGTTTTTACGGGCGTCCCCAGGCTTGAGGCCTTAGTACTAATGTACTGTGGTGTCTTCAATTATTCTTTGTTTTAATAAGTGTAAATCCATGTCAAGGGATAAATAAACCTGTTTTTATCATTAAAATATTATTATTATTATTTTTTAAAAGTATTCGGTCGAAAAAAATTGCACATGAACGAAAAAAATGTTTTGCAGATCTCGCCAAGCTTCCACGACTCTTTCCGCTCCCTAGAAACCCCTTGGCTCAACCTGCGAACACTACTTTCCGGTCTTAATATAAGTTAGTATTATGTAGGTAGGTATAAAGCAATCAAATTTTAATCTATACTTTCTTTAATTTAATTATCCCAGGGAATGGAAGGTACCTCCCGGGAAAATAAATTCGGGCTTATTACAATATTTGGGACAAATGGGAACATCCTAAGGGAAAAGACTAATGCTGGATTTTTTTAGACCTATGGCTTAAAAACCTGACCTTCAAATTGGATTTTTGGCCAGTTTATCTATATACCTACATACATAAAGACTAAATTAGTACAAAATGGTTTAACACTTTCCCATCCATATTTCCTTTTAATAAAGAGAAAAAACTTTAAAATTTCAACACAAAACACAATTGTTTTTAAAATATAGTAAGGGTTTTTACTAATACAAAGCTAATAAATATTTCTTTTAACTTGGCCCTCGTTGTTAAAAAATGTAAAATCCCGTACATTTAAGCAAACGAGGTCGAATGGTAACCAAAAAGAAACAGACATGACAAAATAACGTTTAAAATTAAACGTTATCACAGTTACTTTTAAATAACGTTACAAAACGTGCTCAAGATGTTCTTTGCTTAGTGGGTCCCTTTACAATGTATACTATTTAGTTTTTATAGAATTTAAAATAAGTATACAATATGTCGGCGTCAAACACTGAAATCCGTCATTTCCTGAAATGACTAGTCAGGACATGTATTGTCGGCCAACAGCGTTATAGCCTTGTTATTACAGTGTTTGACTAACTTTTTAGTCATTATTTGTAATGCCTGAATCCTTTTTAGAAAAACAGCATAAAAATCACTTTTAATTTATTGCTTGTCTAGGCATTACAGGGAAGGATTGAATAATTAGTTCTGTTAGTCAGCATGTTCTTTATTCTGGAGAAAAGCCAAATAACCTTTCAAATGAAACATAGAAATACGTTATATTTTTAATTAAGTTATCTTAATAAAGATTAAGAAGGCGCGTTTACAGTTTACACCAAAGTTGACAACTAAAAGTTGACAAAAAATTGTTTGTAGACAACTAAAAGTTTTAGCTTTTCTTAAATTAGAGCAACAAGTGGAAGATTTTTTGTAGAACACTAAAAGTTGTTCTCCTCACATTTAGAGAAACAAGTGAAAAACTTGTTGCCAAAGTTACCAAGGTTTGGGCAGTATGCTCAGTTCTCCATAGTTTTCTACAAGTTGCTTGTGCAAAGCGTGCACAACAAATCTTTCTTTTAGTGTCAATTTTTTAGCTTTACCCAAAGTCGACAACTAAAAGTTAAAAGCCGTTGTAGAAATTGTCAAAAAGTTTTCTTTCAATTAGAGCAAGAAGTGAAGATTTTTTGGAAAACTAAAAGTTGCTCTTCTTAAATTTGGAGAAACAAGGGAAAACTGTTCAAAGTTGGCGCGAAATGTTTAGGTGTAGTTCTCCAGTTCTCTCTAGTTTTCTAAAGTTGCTTGCGCAAAGGCGCAGCAACAAATCTTCCCACAGTTGTCAACTTTCTTTGATCTTTACCGACACTCCGCGGGAAACTAAAATTAAGTGGAAGATTTGTCTCCCGACAAGTGGAAGACAGAAAAAGTTGCTGTGTTTTGTAGAAAAAGCAACAAATTGCCGCAACTTGTGCAAAACTTAGTGAAAGACTTTGGTGTAAACGCGGCTAAGATATTTTTTTATTGGTATTTTCTAGGATTAAATAATAATTAATATAACATAAATTTAAATTATTTGCAGTTTAATGTCATTTTACCATATCTTTTGACATTCATATTTAATTTACTGGTTAAAGGTTAAAGGTAAACCCATACCTATAAAAATGAAATGTATGATTTATTAAGTATCTAGCCATAAAAGAAATACTTTAATAAATAATTATTTTTTGGTAATATTATTTTCTTAAAACGATCATTTGGCTTTTCTCCACAATATAAAAAGATATATTTCTTTTTTAAAATTTTATAAAAACTAATCGGATTTGTACATTTTTGAAGGAAACATCTTAAACAATGTGCCAAAAAACATACAAATATTTTATTTTAGAACTCCAATTTGTATTTTCCAGCAATTGCAAAATAAACATATTTAAAACAAAATTTGCATTATCTTACAAGTCATTTTAATACATTTTTGACATTTATATTTTATTCTACTACCTAGGTATAAAAATTAAATAATTAAATCTATGCGCTCGGTAGTGCGTCGTGCCAAGTTTCACACCTACGTATTATTGACACGAAAGTTATGAGTATGAGCATATTTTCACCCCTTTCATATATACGTACAAAGTTTAGTTAAAATACTAATTTCTATTTTTTATTTTAGGTAGTTGGGTTTGAAGATACATATGTTCTTATACCAGTGGATAATTTAAATTTTTTACCTAATGAACAAAAAAGAGGCTCGGTTAGAAGAAGTTTATCTGAAGATCAAAGAGTAAGTCAATAGTTAAAACATATATGATGTTTAGCTTTTTGTCAATAAATTACAAAAAAATGGTAATTAATATTTGTACAACTGAACTATTGTGGGGGTGTTAAACTTTTTTTCTTGTTATCACAAAGGCTTATAGCCTTGGTACAATCTAAAATAAGTATTATGAGTTGAAATAAGTATTATCAGTTTATTAGCACGAAACCTAAAGATATGAAATTCTAGAGTGGAAGAAACTTCCTCTGCAGATTAGAAAAACGAGAAATAAAGTAGCGGACAAAGTGAAAGGTTTCCTGCTTCTCAAGATGGACTGTAAGGATATGCACGAAAGTGGCACTCTATGTTGCCCTATTGGGAACAGCATGGGGAGAAATAACAATGACTAATTCTTTCGAGCAAAGACCGTAAAAATACCTCGGGATAATTAAAATGTCCGCTACAGCTCGTTGATAAGCAAGGGCAGAAATCTTTTTGTAACAGTAGATTTATTAGTGGAAGTTAACTCAGAAACTCTTGTCTGACTTCTGGATGTTTGCCCTATTGGGAACAGCATGAGGAGGAATAACAATGACTAATTCTTTCGAGCAAAGACCGTAAAAATACCTCGGGATAATTAAAATGTCCGCTACAGCTCGTTGATAAGCAAGGGCAGAAATTTTTTAAATATATATATATATATATTTTAAAAATATATATATATATATATATATATATATATATATATATATATATAAAAAATATTATTAAATAATAATTATATTTAATAATTAAAATATATATATATATATAATATATATTATTATAATATATATATATATATATATATATATATATATATATATATATATACCCCTAAAATCTGGGGGGTTCGGTCTGGGGGGTTTTTTAAATGGAAAAAAAATTTTTACGCCAAGCTTTCGGAATGTTTTTCCTTTTCAGGCCAATAGAAGTAAAAGTTTTAGTGATATAAATAAAAATTTTTTAATTTCCCGGTAAAATTAACGTTAAAAAAATCAACATCCGTATGGAATTTTTGACTAGTTTTTTGCCTTAACATTTTTAAAAGACAAATTATTATTTTTTTTTCTTATAAAAAAAAGGTTTTTTACCCCCGGGGGAAATTTTTTAACGATATCGAAGTTTTTTTTTTGAGTTTGAGAGTATTTCTTAAACTTTTTTTCCCTTTTAAAAAAAAAAATTCTTTTGGAAGTTGTTCTTTCCTGGGGGGGTTGAAACGGAAAATGGGTTTTTTTTTTAAAAACCTTTCGAAAAAAAATCTTTTTTCCCCCGGGGTTTTTTTTGGTTAAAAACCTTAGTTTGGTACAACATATAAAATTACCCATTTTAGGTCTGAAAATTGAAAACTTGTCTGCACTAAGGGGTTTTTTCCAAAGGACTAGATGGCCTATTTGCACCCAAAAAAGCTCACCCAAGGGCAGATAGATGGACTGACCCGGCGGGCCCTTTATGTTAAATTTTTTGGGAAATGGCTTTTGGAAGGAGATAAAAATTAAACGTTATAAGTCCATTGAAAGGAAAGGAAAAAAAAAAAAAACCGGCACTGTGTTTTTGATCATGCTTTTTTTAAAAAAGGGCAAACAAAACGTTGTTTTGAAACATTGGTGCAAAATTTTTGGGGTATTAAAGGGGTTGGGGTTTTAAAGGAAATGGTCAAAAACCCTTTTATTTACAAATTGGGTTTTGAAAAAATTTACAGATTTTTTGTAAAAACAAGCAAAAACAGTAAAAAAAATTGAAAGGGGAATTTTTTTGTATTTTTGTAAACACATTTGGCCAACCTTTCCCCCTCCTTGTGAGGAAAACCCTTTTATGAGCGGTCCCGGGGCACACAGTGAGTCTTTGGGATTTTAAAAAAAAAAAACAAGTTGATTGACTTTATTCAGAGTCATTAAAGCTTTCTCAACGCAAAAATTTATCAATTGGGTGGGGGCTAAAAGAAATGGCTGACAAATTTTTTTTCTTTTTTTTTGTTTCTTAGATTGGTTATGAATCTGAAGTGTTGGTTGATATATTATTGGGTCAATTATTAACACCCCGTGGGTTTTTGACCATTTCTTAATAATTCAAATTTTTTTCCCAAAAAAAGCAATGTTTCAAAAAAAACGTTCCGGGGGTTGAGATCATGACAAGCGTCAAAAAATAAAAACCAAATTGGCCAATTTTTTTTCCCTTGTCTTTTAATCGGATTATAACTTTTTTTTATTTTCTTTTAACAGAGCAATATCCGTCAAAAATATATATATATATATATATATATATATATATATATATATATATATATATATATATATATATATATATATATATATATATATATATATATATATATATATATATATATATATATATTTTTTATATATATATATATATATATATATATATATATATATATATATATATATATATATATATAAAAAATATATATATATATATATATATATATATATATATATATATATATATATATATATATATATATATATATATATATATGTCCACCCCCAAAAAAACAATTAGCCGCTTAATTAACAGCCTACTTCTTTAACTAAACAGCGCCGTTCAACTAACGCCTAAATGATATTCAGCCAATTGATAAAAAACCCCTAGGCGAATGACTTGGATCGATGACGTTTCATCACTTGCCTAGCCTGTTCATTTCAATATAGTTCCACTTTCTGCCACCTAGCGCCAAAAAAACCCCAAAAATGCCCCAAAGAATATGGCGTCGACAAAAAAAATTTTGGTTTTTTCCCAAAAAATTTAATGGAAGAGTGTAGTGAAAATAATAATTGGTTTTTGCTGGGTGGCTCAAAAAATTTTAAATTTTTTTGGGCGAATTTCTATGAAAACTTGTTGACCAAAACTAACCACAACTAACCACATCTGATCTCATGATTTTCAAAGAACAGTAATATGTTACTTTTTTTAAATTTTTTTTAATAAAGAATTTTATCGAAAACTTTTTGACCAAAACTAACCACAACTAAACATCTGATCCCCCTTTTTCAAAGAACAGTAATATTTTACATTTTGGGTTTTTTTTAAAAAAAATTTTTTTATGTCAGATGGGGTTTTTTCCCCGTCCCTGGTCACTACATCGAAAGATTGGCCAAAACAAATTACCCAAATTGTTTTTAAATGGCGGGGGGGGGGAAAAAACCCTTCAGGCCCCCTAGTTGGAAAAGGCGCTGTTTAAAAAAGGGTGGGGGTTGATTAAACGGCAAAAAAATTTTTGTTGGGTGCTTAAATATATGGAATGAAAAAAAGGGGGGAAACTCTTCGCGACAGCAGATATGATTGCGCTTTGATAAATAAAAATTGGTCTATATTTTTTTTACTGTAATCCAGGTAAATTGGAAACTGTTTTATGAAAGAAATGTCTACATTTCTATGCTTTTGTTTATTTAATCGGACTGAGAGAAAACTGAATACCAACGTAAAGGGGGGACTATCGGGGGGGGGGAAAAAATTTTTAAATAAAATTTGGAAACAAAAAAAAAAAGAACATTTGTATTGGGGGAAAAAGTTGATACTATTAAAATTCTTGTGGTCCCCCAAAATTTAAATTTAAAAAAACTTAAAGACTGGTCGTTTAAAAATCGAAACACAAAAGGGGGGGAAAAAAACCCGTTTAAAGGGGGGCCCCAGAAATCCATACCGATTTTGACTGACGATAGTACCCTCCATCAGTATTCAATTTTTAAAACCCCCGTTTAATTTTTTTCAAAACAAGCGCCGGCAATGAGAATTTTTTTCAAAGACCTCAAAACTTGGGGTTGGGGCCCCAAAAAAACTTGCCCGAATGCCCAAAAAACCCAAATCATGCGCTGCCGCGAAAAAGTCTCAAATGCTCACCCCTTTTCATATGAGCCCCAAATTCTGAAAAAAAAAGAGTCGTTTAATCTTGTCGGCGTTACTTTTGAAAAAAACCCCAACTGGCCCCAAAAAAAAACCATAGCTTCGGGTTAAAAAAATTGGTTTTTTTGGACCAAATTTTCCTTTTTCCCCCTTTTTCCCCCCTGTATGCCCCCTTTAAAAAATTTTTTTCCCTGTCGGGGGGAAAGGCGTCCCCTACAACACTTAGCATTCTGGACTTTTTTCAAAGAAAAGGGCCCGTTAAAAATACCCAAACCCCCCCACAGAAAGGCTTCCTCTTCGGCCCACCGCGAGCTTGGAAACTGTTTCTTTATGGGTATTTTCACGGCTTCTGTCGAGGAGTTGGCCAATAATTCCTTCTCCCGGCAGCTCCCAACAGAGCAACACTAGCCCCAAAACCCTGATTTTTTAAGGGTTTAGTTAGGGGGCCCCCAACCCCCCTTTCTTCGTTCCTTCACCCCCAGAGTTAAACTAGGGAAACCCCCCTGCCCGCGGGTTTTTTCCCCCCCAATCTCCAAAAGTTTAAGCCCCCTGTGAACAAACTTCCCCCTACGCTTTAGAAAAACCCACGGTACGTTAGTTTTGGGTCAGCCTTTGTGGGCTGTCCCAAAAAAAAAAAAATTTTTTTTAAAAACTAAAGGGGAAAACCCTTTAAAATTCAGTCTTTTTTTGCAAAAAATTTTTCCTATAATTGTTTTCCTTTGGAAAAGAAATAACATCATAATTTTTAATATAATTGTTAAAACAAACTTTAGCTTCTGAGGTAGTTACCTTCTATTTGTTTTTTACTTCGGCACTGTCGATTTGCATGAATGATTTTCTGAAGAAACTATTTTGGAGCTTGGACTTTTGGATCTTTATGTTTATCAACCTTTTGTTTGTGCCTAAAATAACCTTTTGGGGGGGGTTGGGAAGCATAATTATATGTTGTATTTTTTTTTTTTCTTTTTACAGATGTCAATTTTTTTTTTGGGCTGACATTTTTTGGAATTTTTTTTTTATATTTAGGGATATCTTTTTGATGGGACCCGTTTTTTTATATTTTTCAAACTTTTTCCCAAAATTTAAATTTTTGCTTTGTTTTTTGAAAGAGATCATCTAATAAAACTTTTAATTTACAGGAAACGATTATCTTTGCTATAGCAGTTTATAACAGCTTTAATAATAAATTAGTTAACAAATTTTTTGGGGGTCCAAAAGTTATTATAATTATAATATTCTTTAATTTAATTTTTATAGGTTTTTAGGGGAGAAGAACAACATTTGAAACAACGTTCAAAAAAAGACTTTATTATTAGTTCTTGGGCATTCCCAAACAAAAAGGGTTTTTAAAAGGGTGAATGTCAAAAATGAAAAAAAAAAAAGATTTAAAAAAAACTAAAACTATTACCCAAGGTTTTTTTTAAAAAAAAATATA
>JAHBCN010020014.1:0-15408 GCA_019359885.1 Listronotus oregonensis
TAAGGTTTGAGAATGGAGGGATTGAAGTTCCAAAATATACCAACCCTATTTTACTGGGAATCAGAAGCCTAATTTACAGCTTTAAAAATAACGATTTTTTTATACAAATTTTTAGCCCTATTTTAATTCTCCAAAAGATGTAAAAAAAATTTAAATGATTATTTTTAATCCTAATCAATAGATACATACCAATTTTTTTCTTTACGTCCAGAAATGACGAAGTTCCATTTAAACTTTTACCCCCAATTCACCCCTTTTGGGAATTTCCAAAATCCGTTTTTGGCCACCTCTTTTAATATAATTTGCGTCAGTTCCAATTTTCATCTTGATAGGTCAATGTTTTCGAGATTTGGGATTAGTCGGGAATAATTGTAAAGTGACATTTTGTTTTATCCATATAGATAGCCAGCCTTATCTGTCAAAAAACAATGGTTGTTAAATGTATGAGGTGGCCAGCATCTTTTACTAAAACCCTTCAGAAAAATATATGTTACCGTGAAAGCCAATTTGGTGAATGAACATACCCGGTGAATGCAAATTAAAAAATAAAAAGCACTAACCAAAACAAACTTTGGGCGTTTTGGTTAAAACTTAAATTTTAGTTAGGTATTTAGTTTTAGTTTGTGGTAACCAAACCAAAAAAGTAGATAGTTGTGGTTGGTGTGTTTAGTTTTTTTTAAATATTTGACATTCCCAAATTTTTTCACGGTAACATATGTAACAAGAATCGAGATATGCCTCCTCAAAAAAGCTGAAAGTAGGGCATTTCTTCTTGGATGCGAACTTTGAAAAATTTTGTTAACTACGAAAAAAACAATTTTTTTTTTGTTTGACAAAAAAAAATCTTTGTTTTTTAAATTATATCCTTAGTAAAATATAAATAAAAATAAAAAAATTATTTAGAAAACCATCTGCAAAAAGTTTTATATTTTATTTTTAAGATTTCCGTATACGCCTGCCAACTTTATAAGCTTGTAACTTGAAACCAATTGTCCCTGGACAACTTTAACATATTAAAAAAAGCGTCTCTTATACTTTTAAACCATATTTTGTAAAATTTTTCATTGTTGGGTGATAGTCTATAATTTGTTTCATCAAAATAATATTTCATAACTTAAATAGTGCTGAGGGACCCCAAGTATGTAAAAAAAATTAAATTTAAAAACAAAAAACAAAAAAAATCTAAGTATACTGGAAAGGATTTATTTAAAAATATTTTAAAATAAAAAAAATTATATATGTTTGACAGTGGTTAATGATATGTACATAATAATTTCTGAGGCTTCCTTATTTGATTGCAACATGACGACATCCATAATTATTAATATTTTGTATTTATCATATGAAATAGGATTTTGGATTATAAAAGTTTTTTTTTTAAAAAATATATTAAAATTGATATTTATTTTTCATGAAATAAAAGTGCAAAATACAGCAGTCCGCCACAGCCCTACTTCACAACAACCTGAACAACCACTTGGCAACGCCGCAACCGGAAGATTCAGATCGGCGGGAGCGCGATGGGGTAATCCGGGTATATATTTTTAAATTATTTAAGGCTCGATTCAAAGACGCGTAAATAGTATTGATTTTTTATTAAAATAATTAAATCAGTATAATAATTGAAAAATGAATATTTATATATTTTTAAACCTAAAACAAATTAATTTATGTGCTAGGCGAGGATAAGAATATGATGCTGTTGTAAAAGCAACAAGTGTAATTTCATTTAGTTAGTAAATGTATTAGTTTGAGTTTTGTTTATTTATTTATTGAATGTTCTAGTTTCCTTTTTTGTTTTTTTGATCAGCCTTTTCCGATTTTTCTTGGCATTTTTGTTATTTCTTTTTTTTTAACACAATTATTTAAAAGAATGTTTGAAAAATAGACCCATATAATGAACATATTTTTGTTCTCATTAACAAATAATTGGAGCATAAACATTAAAGTTCATTAAAGGAGTTGTTAGATCCACAGGAAGTTTTTGATTTGCCTTTTTATTAAGTCACCAAGATATTAAAATTTTCCAAAAAATCGCCATATGGAACGAACGTCTTTAACAATTTTTGTAGAGCCTTTAAACCGCCACGTTGTAGACAATCAAAGATTCGTCGTAAATTAGGTTTCCCATTTAACAAGAAAAGAAACACAAATGTTACAAAAAACAGATATACTATGGCAAAGTGCAGAATATGTCGTTTGTAAGGGACCATTATTGTTTTCAGTTTATGAAGTTCCAACCCAGGTAAAAATTTTTTAAAAAATTAAAGAGAAATGATCAATTTTAGAGATGGGACCGCAATATTTTTTTTTACTTTACCCCTTTAAATACTAATATTACGACAATATCCCCAATGTCTGATAATTTCAAGAAAAGATGCCTTTAAAACCAAAGTCATTTAAAGCTGAAATTTTTGAAAAATTAATATATTATCCGCAATAAAACTTTTGACCTCAAAATTGTTGGGATAAACTTTTTAGGAAGTTTAAAAGATTTTTTACAACGAGGTCCTTCTTCCGTAACATACTCTTAACGTCATTATATTTTGATGCAATCACATCAAAATGATCAAAATCTGGATAAACAAAGGTTTTATCTAAGTTTTTTAAGTTTCGCCAGTTATTAATTATGTTTTTAAATAAATCACAAAATCAAATGTAAATATTTTGCTTTCTGGTAGACGGTTGGGGAAAGAAATTAAATTTTGTTGTTATATTGAAAAATGGATCGATTCTTTGGTTTGTTATGATATCTAGAACTTGAAACCCATTTTTTGGATCTAAAAATTTTTTTATTAGAAAAAATAATAAAATAACAGTAACTAAATAGTATCTTAAGCAGGCAAGGTTTGCAACCAATAACAAAAACCAAAACGAACGACAAAATTCCAAAATGTTCGGTATACCTAACTACTTACGGTAATTTCCAATGCTAATATTTGTTCTTTTTTAAAAAATAACTAAAAAAATACCTACAAAAACAAAGCCAAACGAATATTAAAACACCTTTCAATTTTATTATTTTTTAAAAAACACCACCACAAAATGTAGGTTCTTTTGCCGCCATTTTTTAAGCACTTTATAACACCGGCACTTTTTACCCCGGATATTTTTGTTTTTACGCAATTCTGCGGAAAAAACTTCCCGTCACTCACAAATCTCACAGTAAACCTTTAAGGTTTAGACTTTATCTAAAATTTTTCTTTCAAAAAAAGCTGATTTATTTCAAAGCAACAGGTCATTAAACGTAAATCATATGACAAAACAAACAAACGTGTTCGACAATCTGAACGATGTTGCCAGATTTCCTGTTCCGGCTTGTTAAGTTAAGTAGGGCGGAGTCCGCCATGACACGTTAACACCAATCACAGCGCATTACGTCACGTATCATTAAACGTTACTGGTGTCATTGGCATTAACCTTTGAGCATATACTTACCCAGAGGGAGACCTATTGTCTCTCTCGCTTTCTTCGTGCCGATTACACTCGAGTGAGAGAAAATTATAGACTTATAAGTTACAAGCTTTCTTTTTCGCTCCGCCTGCAATCAGCACGTAGAGCGAGGAAAAAAGTTGTATACTTATCATCATAAATCTGCCTCTAAGTTGGTAATGCTCGTCTCTTCACGTTTCCGTTTAATTGTTTTTAAGCGGGGTTCCCTAGCCATAAATTGCCTAGTTTTAAGGTATCAAAGGAAAAATTCCCGACATCTTGGTAGAAATCTATTAGACCTGATAAAAGAAGCGGACTTCATAAGAAGAAGGGGGAGCACAATAAGCCAGTAGAATGCAGTGGAAATAAGGACACGCGAGCAATAACGCTTAAAAAAACAACCAACCAACGTTGTATAAATACCGAAACATGCAGATATTGCATGTTCATGGCATCTTTTAGACAACGCCGATATGCCACCACGGTCGCTATACAAATTAAGGATGGGAAGAAAAGTTTCCGGCCTAACCCATAGAGGTCGCGAATTGCTGTCAGAAAAAAGTCTGCCAGTGCTCATCCGTTACATATGAGCGCCAAGTTCTGCAGAACAAAAGTCGTTTAATCTTGTCGGCGTTAATTTTGAAAATAACCTCAACTGGCACAAACACATTACATCCATAGCCTCGGCAGCTTCAAAAAAGCTTGGATTCCTCTTTTGAGCCAGAAATTTTTCTCTTTTTCCAATCTGTATACTCTGTATGTGTCCCAAATCAGACCCTCTTTAGAATATTGTTCTCAGGTCTGGGGAATCCCGCTCCACAACACTTAGCATTCGGAGAAGAGCTGTTCGTCTTATTAATGATCCCACGCATACAGAGAGGCTTCCTCCTCTGCCCACCGTCGAGATGTGGGTATCTGTCGCTCTTTTATAGGTATTTTCACGGCTTCTGCTCCAGAGGAGTTGGCCAGTATAATTCCTACTTTGGCAGCTCCCAACAGAGCAACACGTAGAGCAACTTTTATGCATCCTTTTACAGTTCAACTAGAGAGGTCCCGAACTTTCCGCTTTCATCGTTCCTTTATTCCTAGAGTGTCCAGACTGTGGAACCTGCTACCCGCAGAGGTTTTTCCTTCTCCTCCCAGTCTTTAAATATTTAAGTCCCGTGTGAACAAACTCCTTCTCACCACACTTAAGACACCCACGGTGCGTTAGTACTTAGGCCTTAGCCTTCGTGGACTGTCCAAAGATAAAAAAATTGCCGTCTTATGACCGCATATTTAAATACCTCATGTTTTGCTAGTTGTGGTCAGAGCTGTTGGTACTTAAATTAAAACAATTGAAACATCGTATTTAATTACTTTTTAGTAATTGGATTACTTTAATTTAATTACTTTCCGGAAAAGGTAATTGTATTTGGACTATCAATTAATAGAATAATGTAATCGTAATTGGTAATTGATTTTCACGAATCCCAAGCAATTCAATTACTTAGAAAGTAATTCGATTACTTATAAAGTAATTGAATTACTTGGAAATTAATTCAATTACCTAGTAAATAATTAAAATACTATAAAAAATTTAATTACCTGTCTTTATGAAAAAACTGCCGGAATTTTGGCCAGCGAGAAAGAGCATCTTGAAAAAACGGCTGGCCGCTTTGAATCGGCAAACGCCGCCTCCCCGCCGATTTAGTATTTTCGATTGATGCTTACCACCACCATTTTTATACTGTTTATTTTGAAAAGATCTGTTGATGTTTGGGGTAGGAAAAAAGATATTTTTATTTTAGCGTCATTTAATGTAGAACTTGCCAAGAAAGCAGTTTGAATAGTTTGACGTGGCGTATCATTGCCTATTAGTATAAATATTTTATTTGTTTAGTGTATCGTGTTTAATACAGGGTCCGGCAGTCAAACGAAAAGAATTCGTAAATCATTTTATTGTCAAAGAATTATTTTTTATTATTTTTTTGTTACATAAATGGAATTTAACAAGTAGCCATGTTGATTTACAATATCAAAAAATTTTATTTTCTAAAACTACATCCGCCAAATGTCTTCCGTTGTCATTTATGCATTCTTGGGGTCTATCCTGAAAGTTTTGCATAACTCTTGCAGCATATCGCAGGTATTTGCCCCCGTTACGAATCCATTGTTGAAGGGCTGGGATTGTCCTGAGTGGATCTGATGCAAACACTTTTGTCTTTAGGTATCCCCACAAAAAAAGTCGCAAACAGTTAAGTCGGGGACCGAGGTGGCCAACTGATATCTCCATTTCGAAAAACGATACACCCCTGGGAATAAGGCATTTAAAGCATTCAGTGAAATTCTTGCAGTGTGACTTGTTGCTCCGTCCTGTTGAAAAAGTGTGCCATTCGCTGGAAAACCGGTCTCGTTGTGCTGTGGGGAAATTCTGAATCTTCTAAAGTAACGGTAACGGTATTTTCAGCCTCATCCTCAAAAAAATATGGACCCATGATTCCATTTGCCGAAACCGCATGAAGTGGTGTTTCGTGGAGCAAACAAGGGTTTTTCTCGTCCCAGTATCTAAATTTTTGTTTATTAACAAACCCGGAAAGGTGGAAGTGCGCCTCATCACTTATCCATAAGTTGTTAACTTGGTTGTCATTTTCTTCCAGTATGGCAAGCATAGTTTCACAAAATTGTATACGTTGTTGATAATCACCGGGATTAAGAGATTGCACGACCTGTATTTTGTAAGGGTGATATCCAAGATCTTTATAAAGAATCCTCCTTACCGGTCTGTTACTTATTCCAAGACGTGCAGCGTGACGGATAGCTGATCTCCGTGGACTTCTTAACATTGTTTGACGAACACGTTCGATTTTTTCAGGGGTTCGAACTATTTTTTCACTACCATCTCTTTTTTAAATCGTCGATCCAGTTTCCTCGCATTGTTTCCCAAGTTTTAATTGCTTTATCTGACGGAACGGGCTGATTGCGCGGTATATTGAAATGCCTTCGAAAGTCACGACGCGTTCCAAACTGCCCGCACTTCCTGCAAACCTCACCCAAATCTTTCCGTTTGACTGCCGGACCCTGTATATGTGGAATTTTAGAGTAATTGCTAAAATATTCAATTACTTTTAGTTTTAATTGATAATTGAATTTCTTTTAATAAACGTGCTAGTAATTGGTAATCGTAATTTACTACTACTTAGAAGAGTAATTGGTAATTGTAATACCTTTTAAAAGTAATTGGACAGCTTTGGTTGTGGTTAGTTTGAAGATATTTTGGGAGAGGGCTCGTCAAGTGTTTGATTTTATAGTTGTTTGTTATGTTTTATATTTTGTCAAGCATGGAAAAAAGTGAGACGTAGTTATAAAATATTTTCATATTAAAGATTTTTTTCCCCAGAAATTAAAGCAAAGTTAGATGTTTTTAGGGAGTGTTTGCCAACAATTTGAGGAATAAATGTATTGAGCTACACGGAGATATGTAAAAAAAAAAAAATAGTTTGACCCATATATTGCTTTCTTCTTGCTTAGGTAAAAATTTTTCACCCCATCCTCGTAGATAGGATTTATCTAAAATATTTGCTTATTTATAACATTTAATGGCACGATTTCCCTGGTGTATTTCTATTGTAATTTCGAAAAGGGAATTTGAATTGTTTGAATATTGAGTGTTTTTCAATTAAATTTAAACCATATTTTAAAAGACCATACCAAGTTGATAATATGAGATGTTTTTTTAAAGGAGTAAACAGAGGATAATAGTTCTGCCAAATTTGTTATAAAATCATACGTTACGTTGTTTTCATTTTTCCTTAATTTTGCCAGATAAAATTCTGTTACATCGTGGCCCAATAAAAAGCCCGGGCAAAAAATCTGACTAAATAGCCCAATAAAAAGCCCCCAAAACCTGAAATGAACTCTTTTTTATATGTTGATCATTTGTTTTTTTAATTGAAACGCTTATAATAATTAGGAAACTCCTTTTTTTTTAAATTCCCCCGTTTTTTTCGTTTTTTTTTTGTTTCCAGTTGAACCAAAAAATTGATTTTGATATGGCGGCCAATTTTAATTTTTCGGTATTTAAAGAGCTCTTTAAATTTTCTAAAAATCCCCTACTTGCCACAAACAGTTTAAAAAAAATTTAATTTGCATCAATTTTCTTTTATCATAAGGGAAATTGAAAAGCAATGAAAGGCGTCGGGCAGCGGCCCAAAAGTATTGTTAAACATTATTTTTCAAAATATTTTTAAGAAGTATTATTTAATTATTAAAGGTTCTTTTTTGCCAGGGGCCTACTATACAGAGTTTCATAATAGCTACCCATTTTAATTTCCCAGATTAAAACTTAATAAAACTAACATTTTTTTACACTTAATAAAATTCACTCTTTTTACTTAATAACAACACCTTTGGGATTTACTATAACATACGATTACCCAAACTTTAAAAATTACGTCTTTAAGTAAGGATTAATTAACACTTTTCAAAATTTGAAAGAAATGATTCATAATAGATGAAGGAAAACCGACTTTTTCCGGGGCCCCCCCAGAAATTCGGACAAGATCTTGGGTGTTTTCTGAGAGTTGCAAAAACCTTTGACTTTAAATAGCACCACAGAAAAAGTCGGTGCAGTTAAGTCCGTGACCTTAAAAGCCAATTTAAATCCCCAAATAGTGAAATGAGTCTTTCATTCAACACTTCTCGCAGAACTCTTAGAGTTTTTAGCGATACGTACTGTGCTTCATCTTTTTCTATTAAGTTACTCTTTATGTTTTCACGCAAAAAAACTCTTTGTTGAACTGAATAATCCATGAAAAATTTAAACTAAACATTAAATTATGTGTTCAATACCTAATGATGCTTTATTAGAAAATGACCTTTTACGAAAATAAATTTTTTTCCTAGTTTTGTGACAGGTGCCTATTCGATAAAAAAAATATTCAAAAAAACGTACTGAAGTTAATATAATTAACGTACTATATCAAAATAGGTAGTCTGTTATGGGAAACCATGTACATGGACATGTATAACATTTTAAATCATATATACTTTTTTCTCTTACAGCTTGCTGATTTCGGATTTAGCAACCAATTCTCCGAGGGTAATTTGCTGTCCACATTTTGCGGGTCGCCGCCTTACGCGGCTCCCGAACTGTTCCTGGGTCTGAAGTACGATGGAACAAAAGCCGACATATGGGTAAGTTGCAACTAAATGCCGCACCTTTGCGTTGTTAATCCAAATGTTTGGCTCCTCCACAAAAACACACAACCGCTATAACAGCGACATGTGCCAAAAGTTAACCAACCGTCCGCGTCCACTAGATGGAGTTTTGTGGTTTATTTGTTCGAGGTCTAATTGACGTTACGCGTACTTTTTTTCTGGTATAAACACATGGGTTATAAAATTTGCTACTCAAATTTGAACCGTTTCAACTCGGGTAGATCAAATATGATTTTTTTCGGTGTAAACACGTTGGTCCTTTTTTGGTAAACCAAAGTGACAGCTTTGATCTTTGACAGTTCGCATTTCGCAAAAAAACGGCGAATTCCATTCACCCTACAATTTTTTGTTTCAATGGTTTTTGGGCTGTTAGGCCGGCGTCGATTGACTGGTTGACTTGACGAGCGGTTGGCATCTTCAGAAGTTGCTTCCTGGTTGACAGTATGCGAACTACTGTTGTGTGTTGTGTTGGCGAAACGTCAAGTCAACCAGACAATCGATGCCGGCCTAACAGCCCAAAAACCATTGAAACATTAGACAATGGCCGCGAAAGCCTTTCACAGTCTACATTTTTTTTTTGTTTTCACCTTTTTAAAAGTTCTGTAGATATTTTTCTGCAACTTTTTTCATATTTAATTTAACAATATACACTTCTCCAATAAATTAACGCACAACCAAAAAGTAACCAAAAGTTTAAAGTTAATTTTTGTTGAAACCACTTATCCGATTTGGACGATTTTTTAATAACAAGTTGTTTCTTTCAGAAAGTTGGTATACTGCTCTATTCGCATAAAAACTTATTTTTTTAAATACCGGGTGTAACAATTATAACGGGCTTTTTCCATAAAATTTATAACACCCTGTAGAGTTTAGCAGTTAGAGTATCAAGTTATAATTCAAAGCAAAGTTTAGCCTTATCTTTTTATAACATTTTGTTTTTTGATTTACTCTTTTATCTTAGCTACTACAAGAGAAACACAATTTTATAGCCGAACATGTTTTTATGGAGAAATAAATTTAACAACAAAAAAAAACGAAACAAAAGCAAAGATAAATGGCAAACAAAAGTCTCAGTAGCGAGTATTTCCGCCTCTGGCACAAAAAGCTTCTTGGCAGCACCGGCCCGTACTGAAAATAAGGGACCGTATATCATTTTGGTCCATTTCTTCCCATATTTGAATCAGTCTTCGCCCAACGTCTTTCAACGTGTTTAACTGATTAGGTTCCCCTTGTAGCCTTCTTCCAATAGTAGCCTAGAGGTTCTCTATGAGATTCAAATCCGGGCTTCGAACTGGCCATGCCATGGATTTATTCCACTTCTGGGTAATTGTTTAAACTCCAGAAACGTGAGGCCCCATTATCGTGCATCAACAAAAATCCTTGCCGTATATATAAAGTCACTACATATTGATCTAAAACCCCCAATATGTAACTTTTCAGCTGTAAGGCTTCCAATTTTTTATGACCAGTTCCGTACCAGTCAAAGAAATGACTCCCTTTGTGACCATAACAGATCCTCTTCCAAATAATGGGTATTTGAAAAATTACACTGATCATACCGTTCGTTAGTGGGCGATCTACACGCATACGCCTGTCATTTTTGTACAAACAAAAAGGACCATCAGTAAATAATACGTGCCATTCAGCCTTTAACCAGTTATGGTTTCTTGGTTAAATTTAGCTTCGCCTCCGATGATTCTATTTAAAACTGGGCCCGGAGCAGCAAGTCTAGGTTTAAATTATGTTCCCCTTTGTCGACTACTTTAAAAGTTTCTCCACAAACTTGTGACGGCATCTCGTGAATGACCCTTTTAAGGGTACGGGCTGTTTAAAAAAGTTGTCTTAGGGTTGACTTCCCGTCTCTGATCTTTCTATGACCCGTGAAATGGTTGTATAACATACATTTAAAACGTACGCCAATTTTCTAATTCAAACCTTCAAACAGAATAATGCTTAAACACATTCTTCGCGAGTAAGATTTCGTTTCACGTTTCATACTAGCAAAAAATTTAAAATTTTTTCCAAAAAAAAAAAAAAAAAGTAGGACTAACACAGGGAAAAACACTTCTATAAAATGCTTTTTTCCAGCTTATTACCTGATAACAATTACCTTTTTTTTTTTTTTTTCATAGCCTGCTACTTATTAGTGCTTTTAATGAAAATGAAAATCAATAAAAACATGTTTTGCCATAAAATTGTGTTTTCTTGTAGTAGCTAAGATAAAAAAGTAAATCAAAAAAAAAAATTTTATAAAAGATAAGGCTACAGTTTGCTTTGAATTATAACTTGATACTGTAACTGCTAAAAATCCACAAGGTGTTATAAGTTTTATGGAAAAAACCCTGAACAAAAAAGGTATTGTTATGCGAGATAAGTTTACAACTTCTGAAAGAGACACTGGTTATTTAAAAAATCGTTTAAATCGGATAAGTGGGTTCTTGACAAAAATTAACTTTAAACTTAAGGTTCCCAAATTTTTGGTGGCGCCGTGAAATTTAAATTTCAAGAAGTGTATTTAAAAAACAAGGTTAGCGTTCTGATTCTGACTGGTAAAATCTCATTACTACTAGAATTAAAACTTAAATAAATTGATCCACAAATTAAGTTGAGGTAAACGATTGTGTACTAAGAAAAATAACTCCTCGATTTAGTCCATGGACCTAATTGATCCTCGCGGTGTAAACTAGGCCATTATTTTTCAGTTGACAAAGGTTTTGCATGTTTCCGTTTTTTTTTTAACAAATTTTTGCTAGGTAACCACAACATACCGGAATCACATCGATATCACAGCATAACTAACAAAAAGCAGCTCGATTTCATAAATTAGCGGGAAAGTACGGTCATTTTTCTCGAACCGGTTCAGCCAACATTTTGCTGAGATATGATCTATCTCCTTTATTTGAATTATAATCGTAACTTTCGTGTTTTGTGCCAAAAAATATGAAAGGCGCCGCCAGGGAGAGATCGTGCTGCCTGTTGATTATGCTGTGCACAAGTAAATATGTTACATGGTTACCTTACAAACATTTGTTTTTTATTTTCGCCAAATCTTATGTTGTAAATCATCCAGATCCCTTTTATATGTTAATTTGTGTGTATTATGAAGCAACTAAGCGTAAACATTCACAAGATGAATTATAACGAACAAAAGTTATTGTTAAATTTCTTTAACATATTTCTGAATATATTACTTTTTTTGTTTAAATAAAAATTTTAATATTTTTGCATATGAATTCGCGGTCACCTTTACTATTTTATACAAAGTATGTAAAAAGTCCCGATGAAAGTTGTAGGTCTTAATGATAAAAAAATGTATAAAACTGGGAGACCTGTAAATATACAGGATGGCCAAAAGGGTCGTGGTAAATTAAAATTTTCCCGGGACTTTTCACACTCTGTATGTATTAAAGTATACAGAGTCTGGTGGTAAAAAAGAGCGATATTATGAAGATATATTTTTTTGCAGAGTTTAGGCGTGGTTGTATACGTTTTAGTATGCGGCGCCTTACCATTTGACGGTCCAACGTTGCAAGCACTTAGAAATGTCGTAATAGAGGGCAAATTTAGGATACCATATTTTATGTCACAAGGTGAGTAAAAATTTTGATATTATGATCATTTAACCCGTTGGAGAAACTTTTTGTGTTGTTTTAACTATGTTATGGGGAAAGGTTAATTGGTTCGCCTCCGCACCATAAGTAGTTGCCGACAAACTCTGCTATCGGCTAAATAACTGCAAACCTAATAAGTGCAAATTGAAGGTTTGGAAGCCCTGTAGAATGACTATTGCTTATTAAGACACTAGAATAGCATAAATATACATAAGTTTTATTAAAATAAATTTTTCAAATTAAAACCTAAAATATTTTTGCAAACACGCCAATGGGGCGTATCAACGATTCCCTTGACAAATATTTGAATTTTTGTTTTCTTTTAACAATATTCAAGAAAAAATAAAGGTTTAAAATTACCCTTTACTAGACATTGACAGCCTTCATTCATTTGTCTAGAGATTAGAAAAATTAAACGTAACTTATTATAGGGTTACAATATCAGCTGTTCACAAATTTATCAGACACTTTATTTTATAAAAATGGGAAAAGAAAAAAGAACTAAAAGATAGACTCAGAAAATTGACAAAAAATCACTTTAATTTAGCAAAGAAATTTATTTGGCTTTCATTAGAAAACCGAAACGCCTTACGGAATCTATGATACGTAAGTCTATCAACGTTACTACACAATTTGAGATTGTTTTTTATCACCATAAATTAGAAACTATAAAGTCAAAGATAGAAATTATTTACAGTTTTGGGGACACCCGATATTAATAACTGACGAACTATCTTATCAATAAGTTTAGCTATTACCTTTATCTTGCAGCTAATCTCCTACAGTTCCATTCACTAATCACTTTCCTCTAATCACCACTGCCGTTAACTCTTGCCCTGACACATAACTTTAATTTTAATCGCCACTTAACATTACCTTGGAAGTTTACGTAAACATGTCAAGTTAGATTCGACACAAAGAAATACTTGAGTAGCTTTACTTAGCTAAGAAATGTACACCTCGTACAAAACCTTATAATTTTATTTGGTTACAGAAAAGATGTGATAGCCAATTTTCTTGTGCTAACACTGAGAAAGTGTTACGGAAACTAACATTCCATTAAATTATTTAAATAGAAACATTTAGGTCAATTTCCCGAAAATGTTATAGATTTTTTTTTACGTTCTTAA
Organism: Listronotus oregonensis; assembly: GCA_019359885.1. NCBI lineage: Eukaryota > Metazoa > Arthropoda > Insecta > Coleoptera > Curculionidae > Listronotus > Listronotus oregonensis. The sequence continues at coordinate 13,373 of JAHBCN010020014.1, forward strand.
CGTAAAAACTTAACCTTCTAGTCATGGTTAAAACCACCAAACACACAGCTGTACTGGCTCTCCCCGGTTTTCCGACGCCCTGACCTTACCATTTGACCCCTTCTTCTTTCTTTTATTTCATGCGCTTGTTTTCTGGTGGGTCAAATTTTGGGACTTTATTGGATGCGCTATGTCAACACGAGTTTTCGAAACCATGCCTACGTAACGGCTTTCTTTGTTTGCTTAGTTATTTTTAGATCGGTAAAGGAATTTTTAAGAATGATTTGAATTTATTAAGGCGGTGTTGTTTCAATTGAAAAAAATTACTGTTTAAATTTAAATTTTTATTGTTTTATAAAAATTTAGAAGGAATATTTGCATACTTGTGGCTGTAGGAAAAATAGCTTTCAGGGTGCAAGATGTGTTTCTGCAAAACTATGTAAGATGAAGGTAGACAAAAAGAAGTTGTTACTTTTGGGTGTTGCAACAGTTATTTTTTAGTTCTATATTTAAGAAAAAACAAATGTATAATAATGAGAAATATGAAAATGAACCAATTTAAAAAAAGAAAACATCAGTTATCAACATATACTAGTTTTAATAGGGACATAGATTTATGGATTTAATTTTTTTTATATATTTTAAATGTTTCAAGGCAAGGAATGTGTTTCTTATATAAATTATATTATTTGTGTTTGCAAATTAAACAGAAAATTTAAATGGCACATATTTTTTGTTTATTTTAATTAATTTTTTTATTATTAAATTATAGATTGTGAACACCTTATTCGGCACATGTTAGTGGTAGATCCAGAGAAACGTTTTACGATATCGCACGTCGTAAAACACAAATGGCTAAGCGATGCGGAGCCGCCATTGCAAGTCGACGGGAGGGGGGACCAGAGATTAAATAACACAGTTATAGAACACATGCTTCAGGTAAAAATTTTTTAAATGAAAAAAAACCTTTTTAAAACCTCGTATTACTTAATGGGGTTTAAATCTATTGTAAGCTACCCGCAATTAAATGTAAAATTAAAAGCATCATAGTCTAAGATCCGGATGCAAAATTAGTCGCTCATCGAGTGTTTTCTAAAAACCCTTTTTTAAAAACTTTTTTTAAAATTTTATTATTAGGAGAATATTATATATATTAATATTATTTAATAATATAATAAATATTAATAATATTATTATTTTTTATTTTATTAAAAATTTTTTTTTAAAAAATTTAAAATTAATTATTTTAAAAAAAAAATTAAATTTTTTTTTAAAAAAAATTTTAAAAAATAAAATTTTTTTTTTTTAATTTAAATTTAAAAATTTTTAATTTTTGCCAAAAGGGTTTTGGGGGATGTTCGATACTCATATTTGGTGCACTAAGAATGGTTGCAAGTCAAAAAACATGCAGGGTAGGGAAAAAAAAAAAAACTGTACAGATAAACTACCCTTATTTGGAAAAATTAGCAAAAATTTTTTAAAGAAAAGTTGTTTAGACTTAAAAAATTTATTTAAAAACCAAAAATGGCCTCCTTGAATTTTTTTTTTAAAACTCTAAATTTTTTTTTATTTTTTTAAAAAAATTTTCCCAAACACTATTTTAAATAAAATCAATTTGGGGAAAACCCCTTTTTTAAATTCAAGCAATTTTTTTAAAATTAACATAGATTTTTAATTTTTTTGGGGGAAACCAAACTTCATGTTTGTTGCAAAAAAAATTAAACCCTTCAAAATTTTACAAAAACTCTTTTTTTAAAAAGGTAAAAAATTAGTTTGATAATATCAATTAAAAAAAACCCCATTTAAATACAAGTTTTTATTTTAAAAAATTTTTTAGACATCATTAAAAAAAATGGTACTAAAATTATCGGGGGTACCCCGAAAAAAAAAAAAAATGAAATTAAAAAAAACATTAGCAGTTTGGTAACAATTTTTTTTTTTTTGCCGCCTCCCCAAAAAAGTTTTCGTTAGCCGAGAAGGCCGAATTAGTTTTAATATGTGGACATAACTATAAAGCAGTACGTGAAGCAGCAGATATTTTTAATAAGACATTTAGG
>JAHBCN010020015.1:0-15467 GCA_019359885.1 Listronotus oregonensis
TTAGAAAACAAGAAAAACAAACAAGATGTGGCCATTGTCACAAAAAGGCAACTACTAGATGTCAGAAATGTGATATCGCAGTACATGTAAACTGTTTTATAGATTACCATACCAAAAAATAATGTTCCTACCTGTGTTCCTAATGTCCTAAATATAGAACAGCCCTTAAATGTAACTTTTTGAAAAAAAAATTAAAATCTTTCATTAAAGATGCTTTTTGTGGCTATTGTTTTATTATTTTTTTATCATCCCACAAAATTTACACCCCCACATTTTTCGTAGGACTATCTGGGTTAAAATACATCTTTTATCAATAAAAAACAAATACAACAACGTTTTATTATAAGGTATATTAGGTTTAAGTATTGTACTATTGAATGCCGTCCAAATTATTTCTTAATTATTATAAACAATTTAAATATTAAAAATTGCTAACTCGGTTCCTACTGGTCATAGAGACTTTTTTCAAAAATATTTGTTTTGAAGCCAGCTTTCCATCTTTCTTGGTTTAAAATTCTTTACTTATGCAAGGGGCGCTCCGGCTCCAATTGTTTATTAACAAAAAAGTACCTTTTTTTCAAGGCTCAAAACGAAGGACTGAATATTAATTTTTTTATTTCGTTGATTTAAATTAGTAAAATATAAATATTGAAAAAGCAAAAGACAGTTTGTAATACCAAAAATATTTATAAACAAAAATGATAAAGCCTACTAGATTAGGGCTTTAAAATCAGTAAAACTCAATTATCTTAGCAACAAATTATCCGATTATGCTTTAGAACCTCTTCTATTTATTATTTAATTAAGAATTAAAAAACCAATGTTTTGCAATGACAGAAATGGATAAAAACAACTTTTTGCAATTATTATCAACATTTCAAAAAATGGCTATTTTTAACGTTTTTTTTGCATTTTTTCATAAACAAATTAACCAAATCAATTTAAGCCTGGCTTAAATTATAGGTTTTTTAAATACCTAAAAAAACATTTTGAACTTATTTCTCTTAAATTAACAATGACGCTTGGAGACGATAAGAGATACGAAGAACTTTAAATTGGGGCAAAGTTGCGTATTGGGGAGCTTAATAATACACCGTGGAAAAGTTGAAGTTATCTTTTGTACTTTCGGAGATATGGCGGAAAACTTAAAATTGCGATTTTCAATTATATTTTTTTACGAATTTATTTTAAAAGGTAAAAAAAATCTAAAAATACATTCTTATTGGAACTTTTTACCGTTTGTTTATTGGTCAAGTCAAAAATTGTCAATTTGTTATTATTTTAAAAATGTTAAATTAACTCGAAATCTACGCAAGCAAAAATATTTAAAAAGCTCTTTTATAGAAAATTAAATTTCCAAATAACACCTTTTGGGGGTAAAAAACCCTTTTTGTTGCAAAATAAATAAAAAAGAATTTATAAATTTAAAAAATATGCTTTTTTCCAAGGCAAGATATTTTAAACAGGCGAGGCGTACTGCCGTCATAACGAAAAACGCAGTAAAGTCGATTTTTGACGATTTTGAGATTTTTGTTGAATCAGATTCTTTAGGTAATTTTTTATATTCCCAGTATTCCATATATCGAAAAAAATATATTTTTTTTCAAAAATAGAGAAAATAGAAATGTAGTATCTCAATGAGGCAATGAAGCGTCATCAAATACTTTTAAAAATGCAGTAACTTATCAATCATAATTAAAAATGCAGTATCTCTGTGTTAACTGCAAAAACGATAAGTGTGCTTCTCATAAAACGTCATTGATTACTAATTTAAAACGCAGTTTCTCCGTGTTCATAACAAAAAACGCAGTAAAATGTCAGATTACGTCATGCTTTGCTAACCGAAAACGCAGTGAGTAGATTCGCGCCAATTTACAGTTTCCATTACCAGGTGGAATTTTTTATGAAACACAAAGGTAGTATATGTGATTTAAGAGATTTCAAAGATGCTGTGCAGGCAGCAAACTCTGAAAAAGTTATAACTCTTGAAATAAGACCAAATAATTTCTACGATTGGATAGACAACACGTCACAAGTAAAAATAAAGAAAACCGAAAACGTCCCTATGTTTCTGAAATAACATCAGTTGTTGTAAAACGTCGAAATAATTCTTTAACTTACACCAAGAACTACGATATGGCTAATCCAATGGAGATACATTTTTTAAAAGTTAAAACTGAAAAAGAAGGAATCCTTCTACCGCCACCTAGAAATCAAGTTAGGGGCATAAATAAATCCAAAAAGAAGTAATAATTAAGAAACTTTGTCCTTTGATGGGAAAAGAAACCAAACCATTTTGCTGATTTCGTTGGAGGAAAATCCTTAATTCAATGATCTTAATGAATCCTTTGAATAGGCTTTATTTTTTGTGTATGATTATTATTTTTTAAATATTTTATATCCATATATTGTTCAGATAAATACTTTCTTTTTGTTTACATCTCATAAGTTTTGTCCTTAAGTTATTTCTTTACACATTTTTCATGCATAAACTTAAAATACACGTATTTACTTAAAATGCCATAACTTTTTAAATATAAAAGATATTAGAAATGTTAGTAGTTTATTTGTTTGGTCAAGGTATCTATTTTAGCAAACTTATTCAGAATGTAGCTAGAATCAGTCAGTATTTCCGGAAAAATTGAGGTAAAATCAGTCTTCCCTAGAATTTAACTCAATGGAGGCACATCAAAAGCTACTAAGGAAAACCGCAGTAACTAGGTCAAAAGTTGCAAGTTACTGCATTCATTATTAGCAAATGTTCGATTAAAAGTAATGAGATACTAAATAAAAACGCATTTTCATCAATATTACTTTATCAAAATCAAAAGTTATCAGTAAAACTTGTTTAATAACGTCATAAGACACTATATTTGGCAAGTGTATCAAGATTGTTCAAAAATATATTTTTTTCGCTACAAAACACGCTTAAAACTTTCAGGTCGTTTTTCTCGAAACTATAACCTCTCAAGTTACTGCGTTTTTCATTATGACGGCAGCGTAGGTAGAAGTATTTTTATTTAATTTCGACAAATATATAAATTTTGAATTTTACAACCTTTTATCATTTTTTGCCAATTTTTTTTTTATATCCGATAACTTTCATTTTTTACAACCAAAATGCTTTTTTAAAAAACTTGTTTTATAACGATTTTTTAATATTAAGGCACAGGTTAATAATGGTAATCAGTAATAACCCAAATGCTGGCGCTAAAATACCCCTCAACGAGAACACCCTAGAAAGAGTAAGGAAAATGACATATCTGGGCTGCGTACTTAATGATAGTTGGAATCATTCGGTTGAGATAAAGGGCATAATAGAAAAGGCGAGAGCAATATTTAATAACATGCGTAATGTACTGTGTAATCTCAAGCTCAACCTAAAAACCAGGCTTTGTGTTCTAAGATGCTATGTTTTTAGCACATTGTTTTATGGTGTCAAAACGTGGACGCTAACAGAAGCAACACAAAGGAGAGTGGATGCCTTTGAAATGTGGTGCTACCGCAGAATGCTGAGAATTCCCTGGACAAGCCATACTACCAACATCGAGGTCCTAAACCGTATGGAGAAACAAACAGAAATCATGGATACTATCAAACAAAGAAAAGCGAGTTACTTTGGTCACATAATGGGAAGTGACAAATACAGTAGGCTACAAAAAAATAGACGGAAAAAGGAGACCGGGCAGAAGAAGAAATTCATGGCCGAAAAACTTGCGAAAATGGACTAATATGACTTCACTTGAATTGTTCCGAGCTGCAGTGGATAAAGTTAGATGGGCTAATGTGATCGCCAACGTCCTGAGAGGATAAGGCACTCCGAGAAGAAGTTTATTAATAATTATTTTTAAGTACAGCAATGGAAACAAGTTAAATTAAATCCACTTGACTGCAGTTGAAAGTCGACGAAAACTGGCTAAATGGCTATTTCTAGTAGCTAGCCGGATGGCTTGTAAAAATTGTAAAAAAGGCTGCCAAGTAAACTGTGGGTGCAGGATATTTGGTATTAAATCTTACCTTTTTTGTAAAGAGTGCCTTAGAGTCAAATGCAAGCAATCTTGAAATACCTGAGGAGGAGAAGGAGAGGGAAAGACGATATAGACCATGAAATAGACTGGGGGCTCTTATATTCCAATAGTTTTTGGGTAATTTTAATAAACTTTTATTACCATTTTTTATGAAACATTATATTTTTGTTTTTATTTATATATAACCACAGTGATTATTTCGGATAAAAACATTATTATATATTTAACATAAAGCTAAAAGTTTTTGTGGTATATTAGTAAGCTATCAAGCTTATTAAAATAACGTTATGAAACAACTTTTTTTTAAGATAAAAATACTTTTGGTTTATAAAAAATAATTGGCCAAAAAGTGAGAAAAAGTAGTAATATTAAAAAATTATATCTCCGTCAAGTTTAAATAAAAATACTTTTAGCTACGTTCTGTTCACAGGCTTTAATGTCAGCTTTCTTTTCTCTAAAACAATGCCTTCACGCATTTTGCCTCAAAAAAAGTTGTGGCCAAAAAATGCGATTTTTTTGATTTTATCCTTTATTTTGCACCGAAAAGGTCATTGCAACTTTAAGGGGTATCATTGCGATAGAAAAATTTATTCAATACAAAAAAGCTTTCCACACATTTTTGCTAAAAATGCATAGATTTTTTGATTTTTTAAAAATAATGACTAATGGATCCCGTTCCAAAAAACACAAGCCAGAATTTAATAGCACCTTATTTTTTTTAACCTTTGGGCATCTCAATCAACCATTGATTCTTATTACCCCTAATTTTTCCTTACAGTTAATAATTCACAAGAAGCAGTGGCGAAGACAACGACCAACGAAACAATAAACAAAATGTAGATTCTTTATCCAGAAATTTCTCTTATTATTTTTACAATATAGACTTCGGTTTGGTTTGATTTCTTAAAAATGGAAAAATCCAAAGTTGTTTGAGTGCCACGCTTTTATATTTTAAAAATATTAACTATTAGTATTTATTAGAGCAAAAAAAAACATTCTGCGTACCTACCTGTCAATCTGATTAATCACGTTTATATTAGAAGAAAGGTCATAATTTAAAACTCGGTTTTCATCTACGTGTGTTAAATTGTTAAATAACTGCGGTGCGTTGTGCAAACAAATTTGTTTTAAATTAGTGGATCTACTAAAAAATTTTCCAATATTCTTTTTTACAATTCTCCCATTGTTATTATCTGTATCAAATTTATTTATTTATTTATCGTATGGCGATTCAAACACAGTAAACTTAAAAGATAGATTACACATATAAGCTAATAAAACAAACTTTGGGATTTCACAAACAAACATCAAGTCGGTTAATATAATCTATCGACCCGGCAGTTGCCAGCAGAAAGTCTTCAGGTCTACCGTTGTAGGATCTTGTGGGGCATTCCTCCGTGATGTGTTTAATCGTTTGATATTCTCCGCAGTCGCAGTATGGTGATGGTTGTTTGTCCCATTTGTGCAGGAGGTATGCGCATCTGCCATGTTGCGTTCTGATTCTATTAAGTGTGGACCAGGTCTGCGTGGTAGGTCAAACCCTGGGGGCTTTTGGGTAATGCAGGGCATAATATTGCCTTGTTGAGTGGTCCATTCTTGAGTCCATGCATTGGTCAGGTTGAACTCCTCTTGCATTGCTGCGCTTGCCGTTTTAGTTGGTGGATTTCTGGAGCGGAGATGATTGTGGTTTGCGTCCTCAATATCTTGATGTATTGGCAGATTTCTATTTTCCATGATCTTTTTGTACTCTGGGGTAAGGGCGTCTATTCGTCGCAGCCTTGGTGGTTGGATATGGCTTAGTACTGGGAGCCACTGAGTGGGGGTCGACTTAATGACACCAGCGATCATCCTCATCGTATTATTCAGTTGGACGTTCACCTTCTTTGCGTGCAGACTGTTAAGCCAAACTGGGGCACAGTATTCAGCCGTCGAGAAGACAAGTCCCAGAGCGGAGCAGCGCAGCGTAGAAGCCGATGCTTCCCAAGTGGTAGCACATAACTTCTGGATTATGTTGTTTCTGGTTTTCAGCTTCTCGGCGGTTTTAGTTAGGTGTTCTTTAAATGATAGTGTTCTATCAAGAGTCACTCCCAGGTATTTCGGTGTTTTGTTGTGGGTTAGTTTGGTACCATCAAATCGTATGTTAAGCTCTTCTCTGGCTAGTTTGTTATTGAGGTGGAAGCAGCTAACCTCTGTTTTGGAGGCATTCGGCTGGAGTCTCCATTTGCGGAAGTATTTACCCATTGTCTCCAGGTCTGCTGTTAGGATTTCCTTAGATAGTTTTATTGAGTGTCATCGTCGGCGTAACCGAACTTGTTTGACCTTGTTGCCGGTATATCCGCTATATAAAAACTGAAGAGGAGCGGAGCGAGCACTGATCCCTGTGGCAAGCCGTTGTTAAGTTTCTTTGGTGAGCTGATGTCGGTGCCCATTATAATCTAAAACGTCCGATCACCAAGCATGTTCGATATCAGTTGGTTTATTCGCTTGCAAGGAATTATTCTAAGAAGCTTGTAGAGCATTCCCTCCTTCCATACGGTGTTTTAGGCTGCTGAGAGGTCAATGAATGCAGCTGAGGTTTTAAGTTTACGTTGGAATCCCGCTTCGATATAGGTGGTAAGTGACAGGACCTGGTCTACACAGCATCGTTTTGGCCGAAAGCCCGCCTGCTCAACTGGTACTGCCTCCAGGATCTCTGAGCTGATTCTATTGTAGACAAGTCTCTCCAGTAGTTTATAGCATACGGACAGTAGAGCGATTGGCCTGTAGCTTTTTGGGCTGTCGGCAGGTTTACCTGGTTTCAGTAAGGCTATTACCTTAGAACGTTTAAATTTTGGTGGGGCGCTGCCAGAATGCATAATGTCCGTGAAGAACTTGGCCAACCAGCTTTTGGTGTACTTGCCACAATTGATTAGGAACTCGGGGTGGATATTGTCAAATCCTGGGGCCTTTCCCGCCGTAAGATCGCCTATGGCCTTTGAAATTTCCTCGGTGGAAAAGGGGCGAGAATGTTCCGTTTCCTTGGCTTTGGCTTTTATAGGTTCTCGCCCACTAGAGCGACGCGATGGGACACGACGCGACATTGTCGCTTGCTTGCTCTCCCGACTTCTCTGAGCTGTCGCGCGGCTTCAGTTTAATTACATGTAAAGTATCCCTGATGCATTTAATCGCGTCGTACCGCGTCGTACCGCGTCGCGCCGCGTCGCGCTAATGGGCGAGAACCTTATGGCTTAAGTTCTCTTTTTATCTGTATGGTGTGTGCTCTGTCCTTCGATGTTCTGGATGTTGCTACTATGTGTAAGGCTACTTTATTTGGGCTTATGCCTATTGTTTGTCGATGCTTTGGTGCACCGCCCCCCAGCTTTCTTAGTAGTGACCATGTCTGCCTGCTCGATGTTTGAAAGTTGAGGCTTTCGAAAGTCTCAGTCCACTTTTGTTGGCGTGCTGCATTCAGGCTGTGGATTAGTTCATTCGCTATTTCCTGGTCACCGGTCTCAAAGAAGTTTTGATATAGAGCCTCACTGTTTTGAGACCATCCAGGAACATATTCTTTGCGGTACCCTCTAGGTATGTGCTTTTTAGTGGTGCTTATTACTGCGCCAATGAATCTTTCGTAGTTTCCGCTGGTGGGCGGTATCCACCCTAGGCACTTATCAAGGTCAGAGAAAAACTTAGACCAGTCAGCCCGCTTAAAGTTCCATCGTGGTCGGGGTAGTGAAGTGATTATGGGGATTTGTGTTCCAACCTCCATGACAGCTGGACGATGCTGGCTATGTGGGAAGTCAGAAAGTACTCTCCTTGTGATTCCCAGAACCTGGCCCTCCCCGTCAGTAGAAACGAAACACAAGTCAGGATTGTACTCCTGTCTCCAGGCTGCCTATCTGAATGTAAATCGATCCTTAGCATCGAAGACGAGGTGCAGTTGCTCTTCTTCGGCCCACTTTGCTAATGCTTCCCCGTTTGCATCGTTTTGTCTGTATCTGTATCAAAACCCGTGTTTTTTGCAGATTTATATCTCCGCCAAAGCTTTATTAGATTTCGGTGGCGCTAGACAAAAACTAGACGCGAATATATCAAAAGGCTGGGTAGCGGCTATCGCTGTATTAAAATAATAAATATAATCGCAAAAAGAAATATTCATTTTAGTCCCGGAAACGAACCATTTTGCCTCGCAATTTTTTCAAAATGCATAGTATGACTTGAAATTTTGACACTAGGTAGGGAATAATCCAAGGGTCAAAATCTATATAATGCCAAAGGGCGCCTTTACCTTGGGGGTGGTTGCCAAACCATCTCGGGGTGATTTTTTTTTATATTTTGACCACAGGAATCCATAGAAAAATAATTTTTAAGCAAAAAATTTTCCATGCATTTTTTTTGTAAAATGCATACTTTTTGAGTTATTCGCGATCGAAAGTCGGAGTTTTTTGTCGATAAAATTAACGTTTTTAATCGGTTTTTGCAAATAACTCAATAAGTATGCATTTTATTTAAAAAACTGTAAATAACAAAATTGTAGCTTAAAAAAAACGAATAAAATGTTTTTTTTTGTAATTGCTATGGGATCAATACAAACCAAGTTGTAGTTTGTTAAAAGTTAGCTGTTATTCACCAAACACAAACTTTCAGAGTTTCAAAGGCAAACAACGCAAAATCTACGTATCTTTCGAGGAAAACTTATAATAATTTTTTTGAAGCATTTGTAAGGATCTTTCTTTTTTTTAAAGAGGTATGTATCATGAAAGTTGAGTAAGTTATAATTAAAATAAGGTTAGACCAAAATTTTTTGAGTGCGAAAATCTTCGAAAACAGTCCCCTAAATACCACCCTAATTGCAATGAGACGTACTCTCTTTTTTAATTCTCTTTATCTTTATATCATAAATACATTCTAAAATTTCAACAGATTTAAATTGCTTAGTTTTAAAAATAATGTAGTTGCAAGTAAAAATCAAATTTCAGAATTTTAATATAAATGTCATTTATTTGAAAATAACTCGAATACTCAGGGAGATACGTAAAAATTACTAATATATCAAATTGTAGCTTTTATTTTTTTTTTTTTATCTTTATGACAACTCACGAAGGATTATTATATATGTATATTATATCCTACGGATTATATATACATATATAAACCTAAGTACCAAAGTACCGTGAGTGTCGGGTTTTCCGGTGTTTAACCCATTTCTTCCCAGTTGTTCCGTCAACGTTGTCCAAGCACTGAAACATGCAAATGTTGCATTTCACAGCACCTTTTAGACAACGCGGTAGTGCCACCACGGACGTTATTTTAAATAACTACTACCTAAATATGTCTGCCCGGCGGGGCTGGGATTCGAACCCGGATCGCCGGCGCGGCGAGCCAAGGCTCTGACCACTACGCTACCGGACAGACACAATTACAAATGTTTAGCTTTTTTAAATTTACTGTATGACGAAAATTAAGTGAGATATAAACGTTTAAAAGGTGTATATATAGACGAGCACTACCTTGTTTCAGCCCTTTAAACTTACCCTTTTAAAAAAGTTAGGTTTTAAACAGTTTTAATATATAGGACTTTATAGCTCTTAAAAAAACCAGCAAATTGGTTTTTAAAGAACTTTTTATCATAAAAACTGAAGAAGTACGCTTAAAAAAACAATTTTTTCGAGCATTCTAAAAGCGATTCGATGCATTTAAAAAAAAATTGCGGTTTTGTACTTTTTCTTGCATTGTAGGATTGTAAGGGGTAGGTTTTTAAGGATTAAAAAGTTACAAAATTAAATTAGTAATAATTTTGAGCAGTCACATTTTTTAAATACAACTCTGTGACAATATGTTAATTTTTCTAGGGAAAACATTTTTTTTATTAAATCATAATAAGGGTTGATTTTCAAGGGTTCAAATACATTAAATAATGTTTCAAAGATTTAAATACTTATTTTTTAATTTATATAAGCCTAATTTTATGTGACTTAAGCTTTAATATGAAAGTTTTAAAGGTTTTTGCAATAAGGTGTAGTTTTCACCCCTAAAAATAAAAAGCGACCTTAAGCATAATGGCGATTGAAGAGAAAGGTAAGTTAAGCTTAATTTCAAATTTTCATGCAAAACACTGTGATAACATATACATTTTTTAGGTTAAATAATTTTTTTTTAATCATAATAAGGGTTGATTTTTAAGAGCTCAAATATTTCAAATAATGTTTCAAAGAAACCAAATCATACTTTTTCAACTTTTTTGATTCAAATTTTACTTAACTTAAGCTTTGATGTATAATATTATAGGTTTTAGCAATAAAGGGTAGTTTTCACCCCTAAAACATAAACAGTGCCCATCGGCATAATATAGATTTTGAAGAGGAAGGTAAGTTCAGCCTAATTCCAAATTTTGATGTAAATCTATTTATTTTGAAAAAATTGGGAAGTGTTGCACTTTTTTCAGGTTCGTTTTCTGGACTACTTCATTTCGAGAGAATAATATAGAGAAGATTAATAATTTCGGTTTTTTCAAATCCCTTATATTTAATTTGTTTTAAAGCTTATCGCAGATAATAATTTGCAGACCTTAAAATATTTTTAAGCATTCTTAATTAGCCCCCTCTACCCTCCCCCTTACGGTCGGTGGGCAGTGGGCAATTAACCTTTTAAGATTCCTAGGACCACATACCTACACACATATTTTTTTAATAACTTTGTTTTTTGTGATCTATAATCCCTAAAAAGAATTTTAAAAAATTATTGGCAATTATAGTACCTCCTTTATTCCAAATTATGCACAGAAGAAAAAAATCCAGCCACAAAGCTAAAAATGTATGAATTGTTAATAATACACCCGGTCTCTAATTTACAGTTTTTTTTTTAATGGATAGGAAAACGATCACGAGGCGAACTAAAAAATGGCAAATATAATGAATAATGATTCAACTGAAATTTTTATTACATTCCTGTTAGTGTGTCTTAAATTACCTTTTATATTGTCCAGTGGACATTTGGTTTAAAAAGTGTACTTCCTAATATAATATTTTTAAAAAATGGACAAATTGATTTTTAACGCACCCTACTCTGGTAATTTTTTGGCTTCATGTGATAGTTTTGCACAACTTAACAGCTATATTGCTAAGAAAGTTTTAAATTTGAATATTTTTCAAGGGTTTAAACTTTAAACTAACAACTTTAAGCTAGCTTAGTTTTATTGGCAAGCAATGTAGGTCAAAAAAGGCAAATTAAAAAAATGCCAATAATCCGGTCAAAATAAACATAAAGATATTGGTAGGTTTGTGTAAATTCCCATATTGCTGACTATTGGTGGAGGTCTCAGGTACAATTTTAAAATAAAACATCAAAAGTCCTTATCGATGTAAACAAAAAGATACAGGGTGTCCGGTAAGTATATAGCATACTCTCGAGAGCATATAGGGGAGGTCAAAATAACCCTAATTTGTTTTGGAAAAAAAATTCCCAAAATGCCCCCTAATGGAGATTTCCCAAATGGGTACTTAGCCATTTACTTTTTTGGCTCTAAATTTTGAACCGACTCGTCTAATTTAATGAAATTTTAATATGTTATGGAGGCCATAAAGACTATTAAAATCATACTACAGTAGATGGTTTACATCGTCAGGGAAGACAGGAACGGACTTGTCACCATACCTGATGGGTCATATTTGTGACAGGTGTCATTTTTCAGAGGTAAAAATTGTTTTTTTAAATACTTTGGTTGTTTCTCTTTAAGAAAGGTATTCTACATTTGTTTCAATAAAATTAGCCGTTTTAAAAAAATTGTATAACACGTTTAAGCAGGTTAAAAAATAGGAAATAATTTATTAAACGCAAGAATGGTAAAATGTAAAAGCTTTGCCTCTTGTTGGCTGATTTTCGAAATGGGTGCCCTGTACGTCTATACATTTTCTTATTCGACGGATGTTTTCTCGTTGTACTCTAAACAACATTGCAGGATCGGCTCAAATTTCGTTGCAATGGTGTGTTATCCTTTTTAATATGTCTTTTCTGGTGTAAACTGGTGTTGAATATACAAGCCTCTTTAAATTTAAATTATTTAAAAAATAGAATTTAATAGATTGCGCAGAAGTATTTCAAAAATGTAATCTTCTCCAAGTCATCCAGTTATCCCAGAAACGTGATTCGCTTTCTTTTTGCATGTAGGAAGTCTCAAGTAAAATTGATTGTGAACAAGTATTGATATATAAATTTTGTAAAAATTACACGCAGCAATAAAAGAGTTCAACCATGCTGTCTTCCTTTAACATCTGATTTTACAATGACACTTATATCGAGTTTACGTTTAAGTGTAGCTAGGCAGTCAACTGGATCCAGAAGACTGGGGTTGGAAATTAGTTAATACTACTTTGAAGCCAATTCAAAGTTTACTCCCACTTAATCCGGAAAAACTTCTTAACACCATTTTTTGTAATTGCAAAAGACAAAGTGTGACTGTAAAGAAGTTGGATTATTTTATTTACTAATATGTATTAATTGTCAAGGCTCTTGCTTTAATGTTGGACAACAGATGAGAACCATTTACAGATATCCAGATATACAGATATCAACAATAGTTTGTGGCACTTTAATTATTTTTAATAAAGAGTATTTCTTAATTGCTAGATTATTATTTCAGAGACCTAATTCGCAATAGACTGTGTGATGACTTTTTTAACTGTTAGAATCGCTTTATCTTAAAAATGATAATTTTTAGCAAAAAAACTATGAAAACAATTTTTGTATACAATTCCATGATCTATAATTTAATGTTAATAATTTTTTCGATAAAACCTACCTTTTAAGAGAAAATGCAAAAAACTGATATTTTTAACTTTTGACTTTAATTTTTTTTTTTGCACACGTAGGATCAATGGAGACTTTTGATATTTTATTTATAATAGTGTACCTAAGATCCACACAAATATTTAGCTTTATGGAAATTTATGCTAAATTGAAGTGTCTACTTTGACAGCAGTACAAGTGTTAAAGTTTGGGAAAAATATGAAATAAGTTTACTAATTGTAAATAAAAGGCTTTACCTGATTAATTTTTATCTTTTTCTCTAAAAAAGTTTAATTTACTAACAACTGCTTTCTGTTTAACGATACCATTTAAAGGCAGCTGGTCAACCCTACCTACTACTTTAAAACCTTTTTAGCTGATATACTTACAATAGCTGAGAGAATGCTACTAGCGACAGTTCAAAACAAGTTAAAATTGTTTGTTGCATTAACAGTCACCATTTATTGTGGATTTCAAACAATATGGTTTATTTATATGGATTACCTTTATCAAGATACTTATTATAGGATCAACTTTTTTCCCATGACATGTACTAATTTGTTCGTAAGTAATAAACCCAGAGCTAAAGTAAAATAAGAATGGACGACTATGTAATACATATCAGTATGTCTCAGTAAGTTGGAACCATATGGAAAACTTTTTTATTATTAATTTTACGAATATATATATATATATATATATATATATATATATATATATATATATATATATATATATATATATATATATATATATATATATATATTATATGATATATATATATATATATATATATATATATATATATATATATATATAATATATTAATATATATATATATATATATATATATATATATATATATATATATATATTATATATATATATATATATATATATATATATATATATTATATATATATATATTATTATAATATATCATATGTGATGCATTTATTTCACATGAAATTTTATGAAATATAATTTTTCGTAAAAAGGAATAATAAAAAAGTTTCCCATATGTTGCCAACTTAACACATTTTTTTACTACTTTCCTAAAAATTCACCCTAAAATGAGAGTTAGAGAAAGCAGATTTATGGTTACGTGGGACATAACTTCCCAAATCTATAAAGTAAAAAGAACACAAAAATTGATTTTGCTTGTCCTTCAGATTTTCACCTATTTTCTTATCTATAAATTGACATTAAATTTCACGCCTCTCGTATATATATATATATATATATATATATATATATATATATATATATATATATATATATATATATATATATATATATATATATATATATATATTTAAATACACTATTGATAGGGTCATCTAATATCTCAGAACCCTTCATCTATGGTTTCGGAAAAATTATTCATAGTAAAACCGAGAAAATGCTGGAAATTATTTTCAAGCTTCTAATTTCACCGCTATAGGGCGTAAAACTAAGAACCAAATTGAAAACACGGATTATTTAAAAATATGCCATATTAATATATGTCGTTGATAGCTTTCTCACAAACTATGTAAAGTAAGGAAACTTTTTCCTTTAGCGTTTTTTCAACCTGTCGAATATAGGAAAAATATCCATATTAATATATGTCGTTGATAGCTTTTTTACACAAACTATGTAAAAAATAAGGAAACTTTTTCCTTTAGCGTTTTTTCAACCTGTCGAATATAGGGAAGGGAAGAGGGGCAGATGTACATTTAAAAAAAAAATACTTTTTTTGCTTAACCGATTTTGAAAAATAGGTCTCGTTTAAATTTTGCAAAAATTAATTAATAACAAATGAGGTGTATTTTGGGATTCGATGCAACGAGCAAAAATACCTTGAAAACCAATATAATTTCTACTTGTTATATTTATTGTATAAGTCTAAGCTATTTTCCCTAAAATATTAAGTTTTTTAAAATAGTTAAAAGCAACAAATGTAGAGTTTAAATATAGTTGCATTCGATTTAATGGGCAAAAGTATCTTAAAAACTACTATCCATTTGTCCTATTTATCGCATAAGTCCAAGCTATTTTTGAAACATTAAATTTTGCAATAATTAATTAATAACAACTAAGGGGTGAATTAAAGGGCTTTGAATCTCGCTGAATTTGATTAAAGAGCAAGAAAAACTTTGAAAATCACTACCCACTTGTTAGTATGATATGATTATTTCGACCTATTTTGCAAAAAACTATAAATTTTACAAAAAAATGTTTATAACAAAATAAGAAAAAAAATGACGATTTTATAAATAGTTGCTGCATTCGAATTTGACCAATAGGCTTTGTAATAGTTGAAAATATTTTGCGCGCATGCCCCAACTTTCGCGAACTTTATTTACAAAGTATTTTATGACAAATGTATGTACATATGTTTAAAAAAAAATTTGCAATAAAACAAGTAATAATATATTTTTTATATACAATTCAAATTAGTGTGCATACATAATAAAATAAAATACACCATACATTTATAAGGAAAAGGGCACAAAACGTTGTTCTTATGAAGTATGCCGCAGTGATACGCGTAATTAATCCTTTGTGGGGGAATTTACATTATTTTAAATAAGTGCATATTTAAAATAAATGCAAAAAGCACTTAAAAATTAGTCCCAAATGTGCTAAATGCAATTTGTGGGTAAAAACGTGTTAACAAGGTGATTTTAAAAA
>JAHBCN010020016.1:0-15477 GCA_019359885.1 Listronotus oregonensis
CAAGATATGCCATTCTTAACTGATCCTAACTCGCTTATTTCTTCATATTCCTTGTTTTTTTATTATAAGTTTTTGATCTCGGCTGTATAAGGGAAAAGTATGTTTTAGTCGTTGAAATATGTTCTTAAATGGTTGCCGTCTTTCCGGTGGCGAACAAAATATAAATTTTGCGACTTTTCTTCGTTTTACCACTTTCAATATAAACTGATATCATATCAATTTTTTTAATACCAACCAGTATGTCAACATAGTTTCGTTTCTAGGACACTAGCCTTTATTTTATAACCTACTTTGGTTTAAAGATTTAAAGTTTAAATAAATGGCATGGAAAAGCAATATCATCCATGGTGTGTTATATTAAAAAAAAAATTAATATGGTATATTTTTAGATTAAAATAAACGGAGTGTTCTCTTTAAAAAAATTGGGGTAGGTCTGATAACTTTTCTACCTTATTCAAAAGTAGCGGATTATTCAATAATCATTATAAAGAAACTTTTTATAGAATTTTTTTTGTTTTTTTTTAATTAAGAAAATATAGAGCTTTTTTTAAATTGACAATTTTTGATTTGTATTTATTTAGGGGGGGTAATTTTAATTTTCGACTTTTTTGGGGAAGACAATTAAAAAAATATTTATTAAAACTTTTTAACAAATTTTAAAAAAGAATTCTCATTGCAAGTAAAATTTTCATGAAGAAATATTAAAAAAACGGCAATTCCGTTTTTTGGAAGTTTTGGGAAAAAAGTTGAATTGGGGGCTCCTCGTAACTAGGTGCGGATCTCTAAAGTCAAAAAACAAAATTTTTTTTACCTCTCGGGGGGTAACGCGAAAGATATTTTTTCAAATTTGTTGATTTTTTTTTGGTAACAAATTAGCCGATTTTTTCAAAAAATACGTTTTTCACTTTAAAGTTTCCCCAAAAAAAAGTGAAAAATTGAAATTTCGAAAAAAACCCTTTATTTCAACCATGCATGCTGTAATAATGACATTTCACCTATCTTTGAAAGGTGGAAAGTTGATTTTTTTTACTTCTACTTTCCACCGGGGGAAAGTGCTCACTTTCCCCCGGTTGGAAAGTAATTTTTTTTTAATTTCATTGAATATTGATATTTTAAAATGGTATAGTGACACACGAACATACGCATTCTAAAATAATAATATTCTCGAATTTTGGGGGAGTAGCAGCAAACTAAAATTTTCCCTCTGATAACTTTTTTTTTTTTTGGTTTGCAAAATTTAAAAAAATTACTTTAAAAATTTAAAGCGTCTATCTTACACTGTTTTATTGCTTTGACAACCCGTTACCATGACAAGATACAAATTGCACGGCACGGAAGCACGGCCCCAATTAAATTATTCCCGGATCAATTTTAAAATTTTTTTTTAAAAAATGGGGAAAGAATAAAGTGGTTGTAAATAACATAGTTTTTCGGTGGAAAGTTTCATTTCTGTCTCGAGAAGTATATGACTCGGTTGAGCCTCGGTCTAACGCATCTCCGACAGAAATGCCTTTACCTGGGTATGTAATATACTATTTCACTTTTTTAAAAATTTGTACAGACATAATGTTCAAAATTTTACAAGGATCGGTGCAGTAGTTTTGGAATATAACGCTTTAAAGTTTTGAACACTAAAAAATTCGTGTTAAACGGCCATACGCTAGTTTTATCAGCTTACCTTACTTACCACTGTATCTTCGTTAGTATTGCTCCGATGCCTCTATTATGTTTAAACAATATTTTAAAAAAGTTCTCCATTCAGAAAATTAAATTAAAAAAAAAAAGTTTATAAACGTTCCCTTTCCCCTTAAGTGAGCGAAAAAAAAGAGCACATGACGCCTATATTACTTTTGGTAGCACAAACAATTGCGGAGAAACCCTTCAAAAATTTTGAAAATGCGACACGCTGTACAACTAAAATGAGTTTAAAGTTAGTACGATTAAAATTAACCGATACCAAAAGTAAGTAAGTCGATTCGGGTTAACGTCTTCCGAAGTCGTTTTCAGACAGTTAATGACATATCCTTACGGGGATGCTAAGGTTCAAACTAGCTCCTAATCTAGCTGTTTAACGGCCACAATGGCCAGATTACTGTAACCCTTCCGTTTGTTTCAAAGTTCGCTCCCTCGATATTGCCTCGCTTCAAGTTTTCATCCTTTAAGACCTCCCCAATTATTTCCAACTTCATTGTAAGGAGGTATTTATTGCTAACGGCATTATCGCCGGCCATTTGCATTTTGATTATGTTTGTGTCTACAACTTAATCTTGTTATTACAAAAGTATTAAAATTGAATGTATTTCCTGTTTTTTTGGGAGATAAAGTGTAACATGCAATTATTACTTTATTTTCCTTTTTCATTCTAATATATTTTGTAATAGTAAGGGGGGTGAATAGAAGGCGACCTTCCCCTATTAATCAATGGATAAAAATTTTTTTTTTTCAAAAAAAAAATATCAATAACGGTGTCCAAATAATTGCAAAAAAAATTATTCAAGACATCATACATTTTTTTCCATAGGAATGATTTACGGATCCCGATCCTCGTAAAGAAATCGAATCAAATCAATTACGATTCCCTTTTTTTAAGGAAAAAGGGGGCGAATATGGGAAATCAATTCCTATTTATCGGATCCAAATCCGAATAACCCTTAATTTTATACTTACAAATGGTAATAGAGGAGAGCTGGCTGCAAAAAACCGGGGCCATCGGCAACCGTATAAAATATGTTTTAAATAATGTACCACTGTATCTATTGAAATAATCATTTAGTGCCTGGGCAAATAATAATATGGTCATAAAATTGCTATGTTTTTTCTAAAAACATTTTTTGGGATGAACTTCCCCAACAAGTAACCGCTTTAATTTTAAAATTTAGTTTTAATTGAATAAAAAAAAATTTTAAAAAAAGTGCCTCGTTAAATCTGGTGCACGGCACTTTTTTAATTTTTTTTTGTTGCGTTACTGTACCCATCGAGTAACTGCTTTAAATTAAAATCAAATTAAAGTTTAAATATTTCTTATTAAACAAATACATTAGTGCCACTTCTATTCTCTCCTCCCCTTCCTTTATTCTACCTCCAAAGGAAAAAACCCAACTATTTGCAAAAAAAAATTTTTTCCAATTCTACGCTTGATCCTCCCCTTTCTTCCCCCTTCCCCAAAGTTGTCCCTGTTTCCCATAAAATGTCCGGATATAATTTTTAAACAAACAGATCAAGCGCATTCTTTTTTTCTTTATAAAAAACGTCTGTGCTGGATGGATACCACAATCGTCTTAAAAAATGTGCTCCCGAGCTTGCACCCATCTTAACTCGCCTCATTCGAATCTCTTACGACACAGGCATTTTCCCGGAGAGTTGGAAAGCTGCACGTGTGCAACCTGCCCCAAAAAAGAATCCAAAAGTCTCCCTTCCAACTATAGACCTATATCTCTTTCTTTTCGTAAAAGTTAAAAATCTTAAAGTATCTGGAAAAAATAAGATCTTACATGATAGACAATATAGATTCCGTACAGTAGATACACTGATCTTCTTTCCTTTGTCTCACCAACTACTGGAACAAGTCCCTTGAGTTTCTGGTGAATCCCAGATCGTTGCTCTTGACATATCCAAAGCTTTCGATCAGGTCTGGCATGATGGGCTTCTTAACAAACTTCCCTCTAACGGTCTTCCACCTAAGCTTTGCTCTTGGCTTTCCAGTTTCCTTTCTTATCGACGTTTATCAGTTAATGTAGATGGTCATTCCTCCAGCTTCTACCAAATTAATGCTGGGGTACCCCAGGGCTCAGTGCTGGCACCCACGCTGTTTCTTCTACACATTAACGATCTTCTCTCTTCCACAATCAATCCCATTCATAGTTTTGCTGACGATAGTACCCTCCACTCTAGTATTCAATTTCTTAAGCCACCGTGTAGTTCTGATTTCGAAAACAAGCGCAGGTCAATGCAGATATCTCTTTCACAAGACCTCAAACTAATCTTGGATTGGGGCGCCAAAATCTTGTTCAGTTTAATGCCTCGAAAACACAGTCATGTTCGCCGTCGCGAAAAAGTCTGCAAATGCTCATCCCTTACATATGAGCGGACCAAGTTCTGCAGAATAAAGAGTCGTTTAATCTTGTCGGCGTTACTTTTGAGAATAACCTCAATTGGCACAAACACATTTTATCCATAGCTTCGGCAGCTTCAAAAAGATTGATTTCTCTTTCGAGCCAGAAAATATTTCTCTTCTTCCAATCTGTACACTCTGTATGTTCCCTAATCAGACCCTCTTTAGAATATTGTTCTCATGTCTGGGGAATGGCGTCCCCTATAACACTTAGCATTCTGGGCTCCATTCAAAGAAGAGCCGTTCGTCTTATTAATGATCCAACGCTCACAGAAAGGCTTCCTCTTCTTGCCCACCGTCGAGCTGTAGGGGATCTATCGCTCTTCTATAGGTATTTTCACGGCTTCTGCTCAGAGGAGTTGGCCAGTATAATTCCTTCTCTGGCAGCTCCCAACAAAGCAACACATAGTGCAACTTTTATGCATTCTTTTACAGTTCATTAAGAGGCCCCGAACTTCCCGCTTTCTTCGTTCCTTCATCCCTAGAGTGTCAAGACTATGGAACCTGCTGCCCGCAGAAGTTTTTCCTTCTCCTCCCAATGTCCAAAAATTTAAGTCCCGTGTGAACAAACTCCCTCTCACCACACTGAAGACACCCACGGTACGTTAGTACTTAGGCATCAGCCTTCGTGGACTGCCCAAGATAAAAAATTCTAGTGACAAATGCCTGCACAATACTTTATATTTCTTCAAGCCCCATGCTACCAAGAGAGAATTTAACATTAGAAAAAAATGCATGGAGACGCTGTCCAAACTTGATGCGAACATTCGGTGTTTCAGTTATTGAACTAGTTCTGGTCCAGTGCGCACGTGTTCTGTTAAAGCATTTGAAAATTTTTTGGAGTATATTTATTAATTATTGTTAAAAAAGTGACGATGATCATGACAGTAGTGACGATGATCATGACGATAATGATGATGATGATCATGATGATTTTTAATGATAATTCCATATATATGTTTCAGTGTATATTTTTAGATATTTAAGTTTTTTATTAATTTCATAGTAGAATACATGAAAAAATTGCATTGTATTTCGTTTTTATACTTTATAAAATACTCGTAAAAAATAAAAAAATAATGGTTCATCAGATGTTTATTCATTTATTCTCAAATGTTTCTATAATAGGTTGTATAAGTAATAGGGACTTGAAGAAATATAAAGTATCGTGCCAGGCATTTGTCACTAGAATAGAAGTGTCACTAATGTATATTTTTAATAAGAAATATTTAAACTTTAATTTGACAGTTTAAAGCGTTACTCGATGGGTATAGTAACGCAACAAAAAAAATTAAAAAAGTGTCGTGCCATGGGGTTAGCACCAGATTTAACGAGGCACTTGTTTAATATTATTTTTTGTTTACTTAAAACTAAATTTTAAAATTAGTTTCAGAAAAATCTATTTTCTTTTTAAACAAATACAGAAAAAGCAAAAAGGAACTTTAACATAAAATTGTACTTTCTTTATTCAATTAGAGGAACCTATATATTAAAATTTGCCTGGTCTGCCCAGTAATTAATAATTTTGATCCTTTAAAAGAATGCACTAAATTGTTAAATGAAATAAAAGTACCTAAATGTAAACCTTATTTCTTTTTAATAATCCACAGAAATACACAAACATTGTGGAAATCATCTAAAAGATAGTTAAGATTGCCTTACTTTTCTCACTACTATTTTCTTTGAAATTTTCATTTTCTATAATTCATAATTGATATATTATTGTTTATTCGGTTACCTAACGTTACGTCTCATAAGAAGCACCTAATTTAAATATAAGAAATACTTACCTAAAGTAAAAATGCCGGGTATGTTACCCTTGGATTTGCAAGACAAAACCATACAACCTCTAATCATTTTGTTACGATATTGTAAGTAACAAACAATAAACACAAAATTATAGTCACAATTTAATAAACACTAATCACTAAAATAAGAAGGTTTTTATCAATCCAAAAAACTTCTGGAACCACAAAATATAATCACACAAAGCAAAACAATCGAAACTAATAAGGCTCTCATAAAGTATAATATGTTGCCTAACTACATACTGATTTATCAGTGTGTAAGTAGGCAACACATTAAATTATTTCGTGGAATTTCGTTATTGCGCAAAATCGGCGGGGCCAACTCTGACAGTTATTTTCATACTGGGCTGGACATTTTTTGATCGAATGGGCCATAGCATTGGCTTCCATACACCTTTAAACTTCTTGGTAATTCACAATACCTTCTATGATAGTAATTTAAAGAGTCTTACTTGGTATTACATACTGTCAAAATAAAATGTGGTAATTCAAAATGTCCAAAAACTCCATTAAAGCTTTTTTGAAATTAATATCTCCGAAGAGGACGCCTATACGAAAAAAGTTTATATGAATTTGTTGTATTCTTTCCACGTTTTTTTAATATCCGGAGATTTCCACATTTTCTCACCTCGTACAAAACTTTCTCTCTTTTCTTGCCATTTCAAAAACTCTAAAAATCGCAAAATCCCGCCTGAAAATAGCGAAATCAGCAACCCTCTTAGATTCGTTTATGTTGGATATTTGACGTGGCTGAATACGGCTCTAGGGCGCCGCATCAGCACCGGGTGTCTGCTGTGGGGCCCTTGTCATGGAAATCAGGCCCCCGGGCGAAGGCCCACTTAACTATGGCATTGTCAAGCAAATACACCCTTTCTGAATTTTGTTGCTGGAGTGGAAACGAAGTAAATTGGGAAAATTTTGCGTTTACGCAGTGTTATTTGAAATACACTGTTGACCGAATTAGGTTAAAATGCTGTTTAACCTTAAATAACTTGTGTATAAAAGGGTATAAAACAAAAGATACATAAATAAATAAATAAATAAACACTTTATTCACAAACCAGGCCATTTTACAAGGGCGTATTCTATCTGGGCACCGAATATTACGTTCTATTTTATGACACCTTTTTTGATCTCGGCACAAAGCTCTAGGTAAGAAAGATCGTTATAAATATTCTAAATAGGTATGTATAGTCTGTCTCAAAGTATACCGTGTTAGCTCTTACCTTCATTTATGGATTATATCTGCCGACAGCAATAAAACTGCGGATCGGTAGGTATTAAAGGACATAACATTAGGGACGGACTTTAATAATATAGTGATTTATAATTTTTTTGTTTATTTAGGTAAGTATAATCTTAAAATTACACTAAGAAATTAAATATATGCAAAGTTTAATAAATTTATAACTGCATTATCTATACATAATTACATTTTTAATCTAAATATCTAAATCTAATTCTGTTTTACTATCAGAGTCATCATTGAGATTAATTACAATAGGATTTATGTTGTTTTGGATAGAAATGTAAGAGTCCTTAATTTTTATAATGTGCTGTAGTGAATTTTTCCAGCTCTCAACTGGTATGTTAGTAATTACATTTTTTATCAAATTTATAACACTGGGACTTAAAATAGGTGTAACATTTTCTGCTCTGAGCTTTGATTTTACTTGGTTCCACAAATGTTCTATGGGGTTAAACATACAGGATACGGAGGAAGCT
Organism: Listronotus oregonensis; assembly: GCA_019359885.1. Taxonomy (NCBI): domain Eukaryota; kingdom Metazoa; phylum Arthropoda; class Insecta; order Coleoptera; family Curculionidae; genus Listronotus; species Listronotus oregonensis. The sequence goes on from JAHBCN010020016.1 coordinate 7,645, forward strand.
GTAAGACAGTATGCCCAGCCTGTTCAGCCAAATTATCACATACATATTGTTTTTTAATTGCATATGAATTTAGGACTTCAAAAGATGGGTTTTTTGTAACTGAATTTAAAATAAATATCATTTTCCAACAAATATTCCTGGATTTCAGTTTTTGAACTTGATGAAGCTGCTGCTTTGTGTAGCAGACGGCTGTGCTAGCTTGCGTTATCCATGACAATAACACTGTTGATTGGAATATTTTTTAAAATATTATTTTGAAACTAGTTTTTAAAAAGTTCTGCACTTGTCTCCTCATGATAATCCAAGCTAGAATCCTTAATATTTTTTGCAGACAACAGCAAGCAGTTTGGGACAAATCCGTCTTCTGAACCAGCGTGTACTATGGTAATGCGTTTTCCTTTATTTAAAGGTGCTTTCGTCTGACAGTTTTGACTGGAATCAACCCATCCTTTGAATACTGTGTCGTGTATCGAACCATGTTTCATCAAGGTAAATTAAGGATCTGTTTTCTAACCTATATCTTTTAATTTCTTGAAGGTAATTAAATCTCCAAGTGCGTAATCTGTGCAATTCCATTACTACTTGTCTGTTGTCCATTTTGCGGTATTTAAATCCCATTTTACAAACAACTCTATGGAGGGTGGCACGGCTAATATTTATATTGGTTTCGTCTTCGTCTAGCTTCTTTTTCAGTTTATTCAAGGTAGGAATAACTCCGCTTTAATAAAGACAATGTATTTTCCTTCTTATTAGGTCCTGATTACTATTGTCCATACGGTGAGATTAAAAATCACTACGTTTTTCTCTTTTGTTCAATTCTTCACTAATAATAATATCCCTTATCGATGATATTGGAGTTTTTGTAAGTAGACAAGTTTCTTTTAAAGCTTCTTGTTTAATTAGACCTCTACTGATTAAAGTTTCATACACATTTTTCACAACCTGTTTTGCATCTAATGACAAATGATTTCGACGCGACATAGTTATATTCTCGTGAAACAACTTTTTCAAAACGCACAGTAAAAACGGTTATTTAACACTGCCACTAAAATATTAGCCAAAATATTCATATGCCTAATGGTTAATACTCAAGAAATACCTGGCCCACCCCTGCCCTTATGAACAAATGGGTTTACCCAATAACAATAGGTAATAAAATCGTTAAAGGTTTATTAGGGTATGGTCCGTCAAAAGCCATAACGATATACTTTGAGACAGACTATACCGCAATTTAAGGTGTCAATAATCATTAAACTATTTTATGTGTTAAACTAACTAGAACCAATCAGAACTAATCTACTTTTAATCGCTCAATTTGAAATTAAGTGCAATGGTATAAATACACCCCATAGACCTAATATAACAACAAAAAACAACTAGTTTTACAGTATTACGCCTTTAATAACAATTAAGTGTTTTTTTAATGTATTTTCATGTAACTTCAATAACAAATATTATTCTAAAATTGGTTTGCTAGCAAAGCTTTTGGTATTTAAGTGGTAATTAAAAAATCGTATTTAATAACTTTTCAGTAATTGGATTACTTTAATTAAATTACTTTCCGAAAAGGTAATTGTATTTGGATTATTAATTAATGCGATAATGTAATCGTAATTCGTAATTGATTTTAATGAATCCCAAGTAATTTAATTACTTAGAAAGTAATTCAATTATTTATAAAGTAATTGAAATACTTAGAAAGTATTTTAATTACGTAATAAATAATTAAATTATCACAAGAATTCAATTACCTTCCTTTATGGAAAAAAACTGCCGGAATTTTGGCTAGCCACAAAGAGCATTTTAAAACAAGGAAAAAAATGATTTTTTATCTTAGAGTCCTTTAATGTTGATCTTGCCGAAAAAGCAGTGTGACGTGATGCATATTAGTATAAATATTTTATTTGTTAAGTGTATCGTGTTTAAAATAAGTGTGTGGTAATTTAAATAAAGTAATTGCTAAAATATTAAGTTGCTTTTGGTTTTAATGGATAATTGAATTACTTTTAACAAACATGCTAGTACTTGGTAATCGAAATTTACTACTACTTAGAAGAGTAATTGGTAATTGTAATTGAATTACTTTTTAAAAGTAATTGCGGCAGCTCTGTTTGCCAATTTTTTAAGGGTGTAATATCATTTATAGAGAAAATCTGCTAATTATATATACTAATTATTATTTATCTGCTGTGCCCAGATAGGCTGTGTAGAACGGAATACCTGAAAAGTCCTGTGCCCAGTTAAGTTATAATAGTCTCGTATGACTGCTTGCTGTGCCCAAATAGGTATTGCTCTTTTACAGCAAATATGCAAGCAACATAATGTATTTCAAGAGATATGTACAAAGTATTACATTTTTTAATTTAGGTTCATCTATTTATAAGTATTATTAACGTATACAAAATCATGCATTATAAGCCCTTATTAATGCCTGATTTTCTGTTAATCAACGATTATAGTATAAGCAACTAAAAATACACGAAAATGCAGAGTAAGTTAATTAAGTCGTTAATAGTAACTTTAATGGATGTACTTCGAAACATTAGTTTTACTTCATTGTTTTACTTTCCGGGCGCTAGCAATAAAGTCTTTTTTACAACTACGTATGTCATTAAAACAAAATAGTTTTAAATAATACAAAATGTAAAAATTAAAAACAAAATAATTTTTTTAAGGTAAGTAAAATTAACCATAATACTTACAAATTTCTAGATTTAAACTAAAAATTTTATATCCCACTTATCTGCCACACCAAAAAAATACCGAGACTTGATTTGAAAGAAATATTTGTTTTCCTACCTTTTTAGAAAAAGCTACTTTTCTCCCTCATTTGAGGAAGCAAGGTAGCACTTTTTCTTTTTTATGGAGAATATATTTTTTCCGAGGGAGGACAATAAAAATATAATATTGGTATAACAAGCAAAACAATATTAAAACAATATTCTTTTTTACGCTCAGGTAATATTGCACTCGCGTCTAGAGACACCCCGGATAATTATGGCTGGCGAGCTTCTTGACAGTGTTATAACCTAAAAAATTAAATTTTAATGTGTACATTATTAATTTGGTGTCTTTTCTAATACGTCCCCGCATTTTCACGTCTAAAATAGAATTGGGAAAAGTAAAAAGCCGTTTTGCTAACCAGAACTAACCATGACCGACTAGAAGTTAGGGCTTTTAAATTTGTCTAAATTATCCCTACATAGAAGTTATTAACAAAATTTTTATAATTTTGAATAGTAGAATATGATATGTTTGAAGTTAATAATTTTTATTTAACTTATATTATGATTATAATTTACATTATCTATAATATACTTTAGAATACATATATTTAAATTTAAACCTCTATTATAAATATAATGATATATAGATATATTTTATTTTGATTTAGTTAAAATATTAAAAATTTGAAGTTAGTTCTGGTAGTTAAAGCGGCTTTTTATTTTTCCCAATTATATTTCAGACGTGAAAATGCGTCATTTTTCTTGCAAAACGCGAACTGTCAAAGATCAAAGCTGTCACTTTAGTCCACCAAAAAGGACCTACGTGTTTACACCGAAAAAAATCATATTTCATCTACCCTAGTTGAGACAGTTCAAATTTAAGTAGCTAATTTTAATACCCATGTGTTTACACCAAAAAAAGGACGCGTGACGTCATTTACACCTCAAACTAAAAATTTGGTACATCCCATGTAAACAAGGCTTATAAAAAACACTTATAAACGGTTATTTAAATGTTGTAGTTTAATGTTAACTAAATATTATACGTAACAAGGGCAAAATGACATCTCAGTGTTACATACCATTTGTAACATAATATTATTTTTAGTCATATATAAAATGCTGCTTAAACGTTTATGAAAAAATTATATATAATAATATACAATGTTTTAAAAATGTCCTATGTTTAGTAGGTAGACTTGCTAGCTCGTCCGTCAATTCTACAACCTCACCATAAAAAGTGTCAATTTTTCCCGTAATTAAACAATATACAAAACAAGATGTTAAATTAAGAACTATTAACATTGTCTCGACTTTTCGTCATCGTCGGAATTTTCATTTAACCCATATGTTTCGAGCTGAGCAGGTTGGGAAATAAAGTTCATTCACTTTCCCCCCTATTGAATAATTCATATATCGATCGCCTTGTCGGTCTGACCTTTCTGCTTTTCCCATATTAAGTAGCTGTTTCTCGTCACACAAGCCAAAAACTGCTTAAAAAGTGAGTTTTCGGTGAAAAGTGATTAGTTTTCGAGAGAAATAAGGTGGAATGCGTGAGATTATCGACAAATTCGTGTTTTTCCTTGTGATATAACACACCCTCTTCGTCGGGGGTGTCCGGGAATGGTCCAGGGGTTCGGCGAATAACGATCCAGGGTATTGGGGAGCCGCCTGCGCCAAAGGTAAGATGTGGAGCGTGCGCACGACGATGGCCTTGATAGTGAAGTCGGTGCATCGCCCGTTTTGCAAGGCAAATTAGCTCTGTCGACGACGGCCTCTTTATTTATGGGATTTATGAACTTCAAACTTGGAGTGAAACTCAAGTTTAGTTTACATACACGAGATTTCAGTTATTTTAGATATCGTAAACTAGATAAACTGTCATTTTCTCTTCTTAAAGTTTGTAAATATATGTTTTCCAAATTTTTGGACACTTTTGTCTAATAAGTTCAAGAAATAATAAGTAGGATAGGTTTGTGCCATTCCTAAATAAGTATATCTTAAAATTTCAGCTAGATTTCATATTTTAAACAGTTTAACCAAGAATGTATTAAGTATATGTAACCGTGGATTTTATTCACTTACTGACACGTTGGACATATAGACAATAGAAAGGGCTTCTTTTTTTTTTTTGTTAATAACAATTTTAATTTTTATTGGCCAGAAAAAATCCTCAAGACGCCTTTCTAAGATTTGTCATATGGTCATTTCAGCTTACATATTTTTCGAAGCCTTCTAACTATTTTTCGCGGGAAACACACTTCTCGACTGGACTATTAGATCTTATAGGGAGGTTTATATTCTCTTGAAGTATGTCATTTCTCCCTACCTTACACTCCTGTCTAATTACTATCGATCGAAGGGAATACTGCAGTTTAAAACCTGCGAATCTGATGTCCATGATTTCGATCGGTAAGAATCGGGATCTTGGGTTTAAAGGTTAATGTGGTGTTAAAACATAAGATTTTCGATTGTCCCAGGATATGAATTTTCTAAATGAACTAAAGAAACTAGAGGTGTCCTACTACCATATCGGATGACTTCCATTCCATTACACCCACGGTCACGATCAACGTGGAAATTATAAAACTGATTACGTATTTTAATGGGTCCTTATGTCCAACTACTTCCATATACACACCCAAACAAAAGCGAAAATAATACCTTAAAATTACTATGTTCCACAGAAGTCTGTCTCTGAACCATTTCTGGGGGTTGTGTCGATGCTCAGCTAATGGCAACACCCAATGCGAATGGTAAAAAAAACTAGATCTTCTAATTCAGGAGTACACCGTATGCATCCCGACTACCTTTCCATATCCTTAAAATACTAATTTGCAAATTAGCGATTCTAATGATCCTGTTCGCAGTAACTGTTTAATTAAATTTTTCCATCTATTAAAATAATATGTAAATATTGGTTTGTCTTCTCCCAATTTAACACACCTACCTCAATTTAAGACCAAATTTCCTTTTCAAAGTGACTTACTGTTGAATATGTTAAAGTTTTTTCGCACTGAGACATTTTTGTATTAAAATATAAGCCTGAGAAATCCAGCTATGAGTACAAAAAAACTTTAATACTTTTTCACTCAAATTTATCATAAGACATTTATGTTAGACTTTATAAACTTTTATGAAATTTTATTGTGGAAGAAATCAACTCGTTTAAAATTTTAAGCCACCAATGTCTTTTTTGGTCAAAGAGAATGAAAACATGTATTAATCCTAAAGAGGGATACAAAAGAATCTCTCCATACATTTGTCTAGTACATTTGTAGTCAATTGGGCTCGATGATGTCAGGCGTGATCATGCTGCAGAGCGAATACCACTTCTGATTAAACCGTGTCTTCTTTTTGAAGTAAATGAACTTAGGCTTTTAGTAGCAATCAGAATAACCTTTTTATTCTATGAATTGAAATTATATTTAAAAAGCGGCAGATTTAGATTTATTTTTTTAACACCCTATTTTTATCTATGAAGTAGAAGTAATATATTATAATTTATATGCTAAAATAGTAAACTCAGGTTATTAAATTTTAATAAATATATATTTATTTATAATCCTAAATAATTCATAAGACTTTAAAAAATATTTTTATTTTTAGACAAATCTGATACTATATATTTAAATATAAATTTAATTCGATGGTTACAGAGGCAATAACATAATTTAATTATGAAAAGTCATCAAGGAAAAATAATTATTTTAATGCTATAATATATATTTATATATTATATTATATATAATAAATATATATATATATATATATATATATATATATATATATATATATATATATATATATATATATATACAGTATGTCGGCGGATGCGGTTAACAAGAGGACAAATGGCCAAAAATTGAAAGATACAAAAAAAAGTCATTTTTAAAAAAAAAATTGTTTTGTAAGTGGCCATAAGATAGTGTCTTTTGTTTTTTCATATCTCTTTAAATAACGTAAAAAAAAAAAAAAAAAGGGAAAAATTTTTGGTTTTTTCCGGATATCTCTGAAGTATCGTAATTTAATTTTGCAAATTTCTAAAGGGGGATGGTTAGTTACGCAAATACACAACTTTGCCATAAATTAACCATTTGTATCTCTTACTTTCCGAGATCCCCATACATCCTTAATCTGTGGCCCCCTTTTGTATTATATATATATATATATATATATATATATATATATATATATATATATATATATATATATATATATATTTTATATATATATATATATATATATATATATATATATATATATATATATATATATATATATATATATATATATATATATATATATATAAAAAAAAAATTTTAAATTCTTGGGGATTCGGTCCAGGGCTGAAGTAAAATTTTTTTACTAAACGCCGAGCTTTCGGGGAAAATTTTTTTTCCTTTTTCAAGGGTGCAAAGTGAGTTTTTTAAAGGTAAATCATTATAAAAACATAATCAATTTTTTGTTTTACATTTGTGCTCATAATTTTTGAATTTAAATTTTTTTTTAACATTTATACATTCTAGTGTTTTCTAGAACATCTTGAAACATACAGTATGTTTAAATTAAATAATTCCAACTTCCTACTGTTCTATAAACTAAACATATGTTTTAAAAGTCCGTAACAGTGTTGTATTTAAAGTATTACCAAAATATCACCATCTTGTCATTTTGACAATGACTAAAAAGGAACAATAATTGATGTAAAGAATAATATAATGAAATTTTAGCTAGTGCCTTTCGTTTGGTTTTCAGTATAACGTTTTAAGTTATATTTGAACACCCTTGTAGTACTTTTTTCAACAATATAAAAATTTACACATAACCAATAGCAATATTACTTTTACAAAGATAAATAAGTAAAATACATTTCTGCAACTCTTCCCCTTTTTTTCCCAATTTCAAAGCAGTCCCTCAACACCAACAAACGAACAGACTGCGGGCAAGTTTTATCTCATCATCTATCAAAATTTAAAAGTAATTTTCATTGGGAATTAGGGAGGTGTCATCTTTTAGTCGAGCCAACATTAGCGCTTTGAAATTCAAATAAAAAGGTTACTGGGGGGAAAGAGTTGCCCTGGGGTATTGCAATCAAACACTTTCA
>JAHBCN010020017.1:0-15491 GCA_019359885.1 Listronotus oregonensis
TGAAAATTTTCACACGGCGTATAATAGTATATTGTGCAACAAGTTTTGAAAAAATCTTTGACACGAGTATGGGTTTGTGCACGAGCCAGGGAGGTGCACAATCATACGAGTGGTGTGCAAAGAGTCAGTTTCAAACGTGTTGCCCGATCTTTTTCTACGACTAGAAAATAATGATTAATATGCGATTTTTATTATTTTTTATCTTTTAACTAAATAAATTAGGTCAATAAAATAAATTAAAAAGGCTTTAAGCCCAGAAGAAGTAGAAAGCCTAATAAGCAAAATGTTTTAAAAGTTTAACGCTAAACAAACTATAAAAAAATTAAAAAAAATATGTTTGAAATATAATTAAAATTTTCTCAAGATTCTTCTGAACGACCAACTGTCTTTATTAATTATTAATATTATTATTTAAATCGGTAATAAAAGAATAGAAAATCAAGAAATGTTAAGCGTCCTACCAGGTATATAACACCCAGATAGAGAAGGCACTTATTTTTTTTTCACTTTAAGTTTTCTTTTAGTTAAAGTTTAAAGTGGGTTAGAATGGATACAGTTATTGGACCAAAAAACAATATTCGTGCCAACACGTTATCCCCCATTGCCTCGAGGCACATGTATATTAGTTTGTTTCATTTATTAAATAAAACATTTAGAATTAATTTTTGGATGGATCGATGTTGGTATACTTACTTGTACCAAAAAAATATTGTTAGCGAAATTTTTAATGGCCAAAAATATCTTTTTTGCTTATATCTCCTTCATCTTATTTTATTAAAAATGTGTATATAACCTTTTTAGTTTTCAGATATTTGCGTTTTTATTTGAAATTTAAATTGTTAATATCTCAAAAACTAAAAGAACTATTTTTTTTAATGACGTAGTCTTATTAGACCATTAATTTCAATTATATACCTTTTTTTTCAAAGTCAATAGTTTTTGAGTTATATTGAAAAAACCGACTTTTCACGATTTATTTTTGGGTTAAAAAAAGCAATTTGAGCCCGCTGAGCTGAGGCTGCAGAGTGGTTTTAAATTGACTATAGTTCATAGTAATATTGGCTAGCTTTTTTGCGGTGGCCTTCCGGACTATTAGTTTAAACTGTAAATTGACTATTTTTTACCCAGTTTTAAGTTAAAAGTTTCAAGTGTTTACCCTTTTAAAGTTTGCTTAGAGTTTCCTTTAAGTCAATAAGACTTCGGTAACTAGCTGAGTTTTTATTAAAGTCAAATCGACTGAAAGTGACAGAACAATGTAAAAATAATTTACATACAACTTTCTTTTTAAAGTGTGTATTTTTTAAAATTTGGGTTTTCTTTAAAAGTTCAAGCGATTTAATGTATGATGTTTTTGCGATATCAGTCATGTTAGAAATCATTGCTTTCCCACTTAAGAGGTTATAGAGCAAAAAAATAGTCGTTAAATTTAAACGTCTCATAAAATACAATTTTGATTACAACCTACAAATGCTTTCACTACCTGTTTAAGAGCCCACTTATGTAAAATTCTTTTAGCCTTTTATATCAGCACATATAATAACAATGTTATTTTATTGCTAAAACCTATGAAACTATGCATTAAAGCTTAAGTTGAGTAAAATTTGACTTAAGTAAGTTGAAAAAGTGGTATTTTGTTTTTCTTTTAAATTATTTATAATATGTCAGCCCTTTAAAATCAACCTTCATTATGATTTAAAAAAAATATATTTACCCTAAAAAATTAATATATTATCACAGTATTTTGCATGAAAATTTGGGATTAAGCTTAACTTACCCTCCTCTTTAAAATCTCCATTATGCTTTTTATTTTTTAGGGGTGAGAACTACCTCTTATTGCAAAAACTTTTAAAGCTTAAGTCACATAAAATTAGACTTATATAATTTAAAAAATAAGTATTTAATTATTTAAAACATTATTTAATATATTTAAATCCTTGAAAATCAACCCTTATTATGGTTTATTAAAATAAATTCATTACCCTAGAAAAAATAACATATTGTCACAAAGTTGTAATTAAAAAATCTGACAGCTCAAAAGTATTATTAATTTAATTTTATAATTTTTTAATCCTTAAAAATTCACCCCTTACAATATTACAATGCCATAAATAGTACAAAACCGCGGATTTTTAAAAAATGCATCAAATCGCTTTTAAAATGCTTTAAAAAATTGTTTTTTTTTACATAACTCCTTCAGTTTTTGTGATAAGAAGTTCTTTAAAAAACTATTTTGTTGGTTTTTTCAAGAGTTATAAGGTCCTATACAGGGTAAGTCGGGAGGAACGCACCAAACTCTAGGTGTGTATTGTACACGTAAAAATAATTTTAAAAAACCCATATGTTCTTATACGATTCTCATTTGTTTTCAAAATATAGCGTGTCATTTAATAAGACTTTAATCGTAAAAATTCAAAAATAAACGCATCAAACACACTGACACTGTCACTTACACATGTCAGAACAGCAAAACGGACCAAACAATCAGTACCTACAGCAATTGTGATAAGAAGCGATAAACTATTTAAAACATTTTAATTACGCTTTAATTTGAAAACAAATGAGAATTGGATAAGAACATATGAGTTTTTTAAAATTATTTTTACATGTACAATACCCACCAATACCCCCTCCCGACTCACCCTGTATATTAAAACTGTTTAAAGGGGTGAGTTTAAAGGGCTGAAACAAGGTAGTGCTCGTCTATACACACGCGTTTTAAACGTTTATATCTCACCTCCTTGTCATACAGTAAATTTTAAATAAGCAAAATATTTATTATTTAAAAAGCCACAATTTAATACTGCAACAATTCTTACGTATCTTTCTTAGTTTTTGAGTTATTTTGAATAAAATTTTTATTAAAATTCTGAAATGTGACTTTCACTTGCAGCTCCATTTTTTTTAAATTAATATATTTAAATCGGTTAAAATTTTAGAGTGTATTTATAATACATAGATAAAGAGAATTAAAAAAGGGCTGCGACTTATTTTAATTAGGGTGGTAGTTAGGGGGTTGTTTTCAAAGATTTTTGCACTCAAAAAATTTTGGTTTAACTTTATTTTAATCATAACTTACTTAATTTATATGATATATACCTTTTTTTAAACAAATGTCTTTACAAATGCTTCAAAAAAGTTATTATTTATTTCCCTCGAAAAATACGTTAATTGTCTTTGAAACTCTAAAATTTTGTGTTTGATGAATAACAGCTAACCTTTAACACACCACAACCTGGTTTGTATTGGTCCCACAGCAATTACAAAAAAAAAAACATTTTATTCGTTTTTTTAAAGGCTACAATTTTCTTATTAACAGTTTTTTAATAGAGTGCATACTTATCGAGTTATTTCCAAAAAACCGATAAAAGACGTTGGCGTTGGTTTTATCGACGAAAAACTCCGTCTTTCGATCGCGAATAACTCAAAATGTATGCATTTTACAAAAAAAATGCATTGGACATTTTTTGCTTAGAAATCATTTTTCTATCGATTTTTGTGATCAAAATATAAAAAATCACAATCCGAGAGAGCAATCACCGCCAAGGTAAAGACGCCCTTCGGCATGATTTAGATTTTGATCCTTTTACTATTCGCTACCTACTGTCAAAATTTCAAGCCATTCCATGCATTTTAAAAAAATTGAGAGGCAAAATGGTTCGTTTCCTTGACTATATTGTTTTTGGTGGAAGAAATATTGTGTCGATTATTAAAGATTCTTTTAATGTCCAACCAAATACACCCCTTTCTCTTAGATAATATGTTTTCAAAGTAGTGTCTGGGTATGTGGGTAAATTTAATAACTTAAATTATGTAAAATAATCAAAAATTTTGGGTAATTAATAATTATTATAAATAATTTGTCTTATCTAAACTTAATTAAATTTAAGTTTACTGAGATAAAATTGTGTTAGAAGAAAACAAAAATTTTTTAAATAATTTTTATAGTAAATTAGACCATTGCTGTATTTATATTGTAAAAATATTCATTTACTTTAGCAAATTTGACCCCATTCAATTTTTTATATAATTACGTCAGTATTTTTTAATAATTTTTTAAATTTCCCAAATTATTATTAATTTTTTAATTCTAAACAATATAAATAGAAGAGCTAAGAGAGTCTTGAGGATTATATATTATCATTAATATTTTATATCCGCACTCATTAACCGGTATATTATATTTTATTGCTTTGTTTTGTTGATTTTAAAGTGGAAAACTACTAATTTGACTACGTGAGATATGTAAGTATTATGTTGTTAAATTTTAAGATACCACTAAGCAATCGTCAAAATAAAAAAAAATCCCTATATTTTCTTTCCGGTTGACTAGAAAGTCACGAAACAGACGGATATTTTATTTTGTGTACTTAATATTAAGTCATGACCATAGCATACTGTAACCATGGTATCTTATGTGATAAATATTTATACCTAGTTTCGAAAAAAAAAAACTATGTTGGTTGATCTTTAACATGTATTTATTATTTTTTTAATACAATGCACAGAACAAAAAAAGCACTTTGACTAGCCTTCTTATATGCCCCTTTATATAATATGTTGGATTTTGTATTTGGTAATATACCGGGTGTTTCTCAAAGGTGGTTCCCCCCTATAACTTTTTTATGTTTTAAAATGGGAAAATCAAATTTGGCATGTCGAGATATGACCCAAAAATGCATTTAATGACGTATTCAATTGTTTCTGACAATTTCCGGTTTCACCGGAAATGACCTTAACTTTTGAGTTTTAAATGGAACACCCTGTATTTTTTTCACCTGTTCGATAGAAAATGACATTCTAAATACAATGACACCCCATATGTCAATTTTCGACATTTTACTTTAAAAATATTTAATTTTTTAAAATTCAATCTACAGTTTCATGACGTCGTTAAAACCACCAATTTTAAGTCAGGGAGGCGTAAAAAATAGTTTTAATTATCTGACGTATTTTCTGTCTTTTTCATAAAGGTAAAAAGATTCCAAAATTTTATTTCTAGACATAACACAATTTTTTCAAATGGAACGATGGTGGCTCGTTGGCATATAATATTGGAAAAGAGCATTTCTTTCTGAATAATTTGATACCCCACACTTGATTTAAGTTAAATCAACACTAAAAAAGCAAAAAAGTAGGCATAGTAGTTGTTGCTTATAAAACTATTAAAACATCCGGTCCGTGGCATTCGATTAAAAGAGTCAAATGCATTTCGGCAATTTTGTCAGGTAGGCTTGGAAATAAACAAAAACGTTGATGTTTAACAATGATGTTACATAGGTATATTTTAATGATTAAATGCGAGTCAGGTATTTAAATTAATTGCTGTGTTTATTAATAAGGCATTTTGATTTAAGTACCTATAAATATAATAATTAATAATAATAATAATAATGATAATAATAATAAAATAAATATTATTTTTATAAGCAACAACTACTATGCCTATATTTTAGCTTTTTAGTGTTGATTTAACTCCAAATATCAAGTGTGGGGTATCAAATTATTCACAAAAAAAGCTCTTTTCGAATATGCCAACGAGCCATCATCGTTACATTTAAAAAAAATTAGTTATGTCTAGAAAAAAAACTATAAAATCTTTTTACCTTTCTGGAAAAGACATAAAATATGAAAGATAATTAAAACTATTTTCCACGCCATCTGGATTTAAAATTGGTTGTTTTAACAACGTCATGGCATTCTAGATTAAATTTTAAAAAATAAAATATTTTTAAGGGAAAATGTCAAAAGTTGACATATGGGTGTCATTGTATTAAGGATGTCATTTTCTATCGAATAGGTAAAAAAAATACAGGATGTTCCATTTAAAATTCAAAAGTTAAGGTCATTTCCGGTAAAACCGGAAATCATCAGAAACAATTGAACACGTCATTCAATGCATTTTTAGGTCATATATTGACAAGCCAAATTTCATATTTCAATCTTAAAAAATAAAAAAGTTATAGGGGGGAACCACCTTTGAGAAACACCGGGTATATTATGGGTGTAAAAAATAAGTAATAAAATTAACTACCAACAAGACAAAACATGCAGTGACTATAACCGAGTCATTTTAACTCGAAAACAACGTAGGAAAAATAAAGGTCCCCCATGGGTCCATTGCATTTGTAACTATGGTAACTGACTTTTTAAACCATAGCATAAACGATGAAAAAATCCAAATCCAAAAAACTTGTTTGAATTTTAATTTCTGGCAAGCGATTTTTTTTTATCTTTATGACAGCTCACGAAGGATTATTATATATGTATATTATATCCTACGGATTATATATACATATATAAACCTAAGTACCAAAGTACCGTGAGTGTCGGGTTTTCCGGTGTTTAACCCATTTCTTCCCAGTTGTTCCGTCAACGTTGTCCAAGCACTGAAACATGCAAATATTGCATTTCACAGCACCTTTTAGACAACGCGGTAGTGCCACCACGGACGTTATTTTTTAAATAACTGCTACCTAAAAGTGTCTCTCCGGCACTGGGAATCGAACCCGGATCGCCGGGCCCCTGACCACTACGCTACCGGAGAACACACACCGGAGACACTGATTGTTTTATATTTACCTTACTTAATACAGGGTGCGACAGCATAACTTCCTTTTTTTAAAAACTTGTTTTGTTTTTAAAGCTTTAAAGAGCAAATTACGTAGGTGACATCCCTTATTCTCGATACATTAAGTAAACCGATTTCTGGCGCGGTAGCATAACTTTTTGATCAGGGACGATCTCCCGATTTATCCGCTTGTGATTTTTTCTATGGTGTTTTTTGAAATCCCGTGTTTATGTGAACCGTCCAAGGACCCTTTAAAATTTAAAGAACAGTATCCAGGAAAAAATTGCCAACATAACGCCTGCTATGCTTGAAATGTCATGAGAAGCGCCAGAAATCGGTTTACTCAATGTATCGAGAATGGGGGACGTCACCTACGTGCTTTGCTCTTCAAAGCTTATACAGATAACAAAACTTTAGGTATGTACCAACATTGTAAAAGCCAAACTAAAACTTTTTAATTCATACAATGCGTTTTATTAAGTTTTGAAACAAGGAAGCTATGCTACCGCACCCTGTATCCTGTGTCCAAAAAAATAATCTTTAAAATTCAATAAGAAAAACACGACTAAAAAAATATTATAACTATCTGTGACATTAATTTAACTTTTAAATATCCAAACCCACAAAAAGTTATTTCAAAACCCTGTTCCGGAAAACCGGCAGGCGAGCATTCCAGCAAGAAATCAGTATAATCAAATGGCAGTAAATACTACTGGTCATTTTCCAAAAACATAAGTCAAAACTTTTGCACAGATTTTTTCCCATCCCTAATCTCTGAAGATAAATTGTTTCTACCTTTAAAGGAAAAGCCAAACTATTTGTCCAACAATTTGCTGTAAATTCCACTCTCGATCCTCCCGTTAATCTTCCCCTTTTAACAGTTGCCCCTGATCCTCATAAAATGTCTGATATCATTTTTAAAGTTAAACAGATCATTTCGCGTATCATTTCTTCTCTTAATACCAAAAAATCGTATGGGCTGAATGGCATACCAGCGTTTTGAAAAAATGTGCCCCTAAGCTTGCACCCATCTTAACTCGCCTCTTTCGACTCGGGCATTTTTCCGGAGAGCTGGAAAGCTGCACGTGTGCAACCTGTCCCTAAGAGAGGATGCAAAACTTTTTCTTCTAACTATAGACCTATACCTCTCTTTTCTGTTGTTTGCAAAGTAATAAAATTTTACTAACCACAACTAACCACAGCTAATCTTCTTTCCTTTGTCTCACACAACTCGAACAAGTGCCTTGAGTTTCTTGGTGAATCCCAGAACGATGCTCTTGACATATCAAAAGTTTTTGAACAGGTATGGTATGACTGGCTTCTTAACAACCTTTCTTCCTACGGTCTTCCACCCAATCTATGATCTGGGCTTTTCTTATTGACGTATATCAGTCATTGTAGATGGCCATTCTTCCAGTTTCTATCCAAATAATGCTGGGGTGTCCCAGGACTCAGTACCGGCACCAACTCTGTTTCTTCTTTACATCAACGATCTTCTTCCTTCCACAACCAATGCTATCCATAGTTTTGCTAACGATAGTTTTCACAAGGCTTTAAAGTAATCTTGGATCGGGGCGCGAAAAATCTTGCCCAGTTTAATGCCTCCAAAACAAAGTCATGTTCGCTATCGCGAAAAAAGTCGTCCAATGCTCATCACCTACATACGAGAGGCCAAGTTCCGCAGAACAAAGAATCCTTTAATCTTGTGGGTGTTACTTTTGGGAATAACCTTAACTGGCACAAACATATTACATCCACAGCCTTAGCAGCTTTAAAAAAGCTTGGGTTCCTTTTTCGAGCCAAAAAGTATTTCTCTCCTTCTACTCTGTATGTATCCCAAATCAGACCCTCTTTAGAATATTGTTCTCACGTCTGGGGAATGGCGTCTCCTAAAACAACATTCTTGACTCCATTCAGAGAAGAGCTGTTCGACTTATTAATGATCCCACACTTACAGAAAAGCTTCCTCCTCTTGCCCACCGGCGAACTGTAGGGGATATTTCCCTCTTTTATGGGTATTTTTACTGCTTCTGCTCCGAAGAGTTGGCCAGTATAATTTCTTCTTTGGCAGCTCCTAACAGACCAACACGTAGTGCCATTTTTATACATCCTTTTACAGTCTAACTTGAGAGGCCCCGAACTTCCCACTTTGTTCGTTCCTTCATCCCTAGAGTGTCCAGACTCGAACCTGCTGCCCACAGAAGTTTTTCCTTTTCCCCCAAATCTCCAAATATTTAAGTCTCGGTGAATAAACTCCCTCTTACCATACTTTAGACACCCACACGGTACATTAGTACTTAGGCCTTAGCCTTTGTAAATTGTCCCAAGATAAAAAAAATCACGAATAATTATTTTAACTATTAACGCGTTCACTGACCTCTCTCATAAATCGTCATTGTTTATACCCTATTATCCGTTGAGTTATTTTATACTCTTGTATTGTCTAGTTTTTTTTTAATAAAAAATGGGATTAAAAACGATTTACTTTTTAATTAATATTTAAAAATTACACAAAATCTTTATAAAATCATTATCTTTTGAAAAATGCCGGTATTACACGGAAATACGGTAATTGTAAATGAATTTAATAACGAATGGCGATAATTAGGTACACAGTTTTAATGATATAGTAGACAAACAAATGAATCGGTAAGTTATATAATTAGGAGGGTAATGGGAAAAAACTGTTGGGATGATAAAAGTGCAATAGACCTAATTGCCATTTTACTTGTGTAGATCCTCAAATTTACAAACCATATACTTCTCAGCAATTTGAATAAGTTCTTCGTAAATCCAGGTTGAAGCTCTGCCTCACTAGTGGAAAATGGCTAGACTTTCTTCACAAGCGAGGTGTTTGCTCGGTTGGTTTAAAGTTCACTCACACTCTTTATTTATTTTATGCAAGCCTTTTTTAATAAAGTAAAATTATGCATTATAAGTAGACTCCTTGGGTTACTATAAGACAGTTAAAAAAATATTCTCTGTGTATATTATAAAATGGAACCACAGCAATGCAATAAAAAATAAATAAATATATATATATATATATATATATATATATATATATATATATATATATATATATATATATATATATATATATTATATATATATATATATATATATATATATATATATATATATATATATATATATATATATATATATATATATATATATATATATATATATATATATATATAAAATATACAAAATTACACATGACAGACAGTAGAATAGGTCTCTTGAGTTCCTTGGTAATAGTCCAAAATCCAGGTCCCACAGACGTAACTTATTTTCTAAGAAACCAAATGTATGGGATTAAGTGGTGTAAGTATGTACTTTGAGTGTATGCGTACCTGGTAGCTTGGGCCGACGGCCAATTAACAGGTTCTAAAGGTAAGTAAAAATAGTATTTATATAGCTTTTCTTAAATTCTCAGTACTGATTTGTACGTATGTTTTAGAGAATTTAGATAAAAATGAATAATCAATATTGCCAGACACGTTCGTCGGCGGTAACTTTGGCCGGACGCTTTTTTTTTTTTTTTTTTTTTTTTTTTTTTTTTTTTTTTTTTTTTTTTTTTTTTTTTTTTTAATTTAGATAAAAATGAATAATCAATATTGCCAGACACGTTCGTCGGCGGTAACTTTGGCCGGACGCTTTAAAGCTTCCAAAAAAATATTGTTACTTTACTTATTTTTTAAGTCTAGATTTTATATTTAAGATTTAGGGAACAATTTCAATACTCTTTGTGAGCAGCCGCCATGCACGCCGTGCAAGGCGTGCAAGGCGTGCAAGGCGTGCAAGGCGTGCAAGGGAGGGATGCAAGGCGCAACGTCCAAGGCGGCAAGCGAGCAACTCATCACGTGCATATTCGAAGGCATTGCAAATGCAAAGCCCGTGCAACTAGAGGCTCAAGGAAATCAAGGCGTGCAGGCGTGCAAGGCGTGCAAGGCGTCCGCTCTCGCTTGGTGGCGTCCAAATGCGATACAAGTATCCATAGTCGTACTGTATGAAAGGCAGGACTGGCAAAGTTAGGGGAATGCCCCCTGAGCCTATTTCTCAGATATAAGGTTAGCTAGGTACTTGTACTCACTCGCATGGTGGATAAACAATAACGATCGCACATTAAATTGCAATTATTTTGTTAATGTTCTTCTGAGGAGGGTCTAAGAATAATTATTGATATTTAAACTTTGTAAGTATGATTATAATCAAATGTATCATCCGCCAGTGCAACACAGAAGTGCAAAGGAATCGAAATTATGGTAAGTACTTGCCTACATTTATTTATTGATTTATCACAATAATAACTGTTACAAGGGCTATTATTGGGATCATAAAAAGGGGAAATTTTTTGTCTATTTTCAGGTATGTACAGACCAGACGATAATCTCTGGCAACACGGCGATATTCGATGTTGCCTACCGATGTTGGTGGCGAAAAACTTTACAACATCGCCAAAACTCTTGGCAGCAAAACATCAAAGAATGTTGATTGTTGCGTGTTTCCCACTTTAAATGGGTAACATCGGCCAGTCTGTACCGCGTTTTTCTTTGTATCGGGATACAATAGGATTTTACTTGAATAAGTGTTGTTGTTAATAGTGTTTAAAGCGAAATGTGGACCAAAAATAAAGTATTGGAACTCATTGAATTGTTCCACGCAGCACCTGCCTTGTGGAATATAGAAAAAAAAAGAAATATAGCCAGACATTAAAATGTGGAAGTAGAAGAGATTTCGAAAAAATGAAATCGTTAAAAACACAATTCCATTAAATGAATGCTGCACTAATACCGGCGGCAACCAAGGAATCCATTTTTACTAAAATGTTCCATATCCGTAGTTGCTGTGATACAAAATATATTTTTTAACTTTGACGCGAAACATCTATGACAACATGTTTCCAGACACAAGTTGCTAATTTCAACATCGATGTTGTGAAGTGGATAAGTCTCATGTTGCAGGCGATGTTATTTGGTCTGTACATACCTTAACATGTAGTTATAAGATATCGACAAAGTACATATTTTAATATTAAGTGTGTGTCTGTAGCCTGAAATAAATGATTATTATTATCATTTTTAATTATTACTATTCAAGAAATAATAAGGGCTTTTAATCTATACTAATATTATAAGGATGGATGATGGGTTTGTTTTTTTGTTTGTAATGGATAAACTCAAAAACTACTGGACCGATTTTAAAAATTCTTTTACCAATAGAAAGGTACATTATCTGCGGGTGACATAGGCTATGTATGTACCACGGACGTAGTCAAGGCGGGCCACTAGTTCTTAAATAATAGACTTTTTAGTATACAAAACTAGTCTTTAATAATTTTGAAAATGAATAAATTGGTTATGTTATGATTAAAATGAACTTAGTGATGTAGAAAATGTTACGTGGGTTCGAATTCTATCTGTCTAAACTTTTTCGGCATATTATTTTAGCAAAAAAACTTAAATTAAAAAAATACTTAACGCTCACAAATAATTTCAGGAATCGCAGAAAAGAAAAAAACTTTTAGGAGCGCAATTTCGACAGCAAAACCGAGAAAAAGAAGAAAAGAAATTAAAATTGGCGGATTCTTTAATAAAATTTTTAAGCAAACCAGAAAATAAGAAAACGAATTGTCAAGAAATGGTGATATTTTAAACGGAGTTTCTGCTCTGAGCAAAATGATGCAGAGCCCTACAATGAATAATCAAATCTGAATTAATTTATTAAATAAGTTGATTGATAAGTTTACAGTATATTGCACGGCTAAACAGTTAAAAATGGTGAGCTTTCAAAGTGGCTCACGAACTCAACGTAGAAACAGATTTCCCACCAATAAATACAATTCGTCCTAGAACCAAACCAACAGAATTTTAATATGAACACAATGATGAAGTTTTAGTAGATCCCAAAATCATATAAAGGGTTTTATTTTAGAATCTTAGATCAGACAATAACTTCTTTAAAAATAGATTTGGGGAGTTAAAAACATTTACCGACGTCTTTGGCTTATTTAGCGTTAATTTTTTTAATTACTTAATGATGAGTTAATGAAACATTGTCAAGACTTAAATCTGAAGCTTAAATATGATTTAAGTAGTAAATCAGAAATTGACTGTATTAATTTGTTTAATAAAATCATTGCATTAAAGTTGCAATTTGCAGAAAACCAGTCCAATGATCCACAAACCCTATTACAATCCCTTTTTACCAATGACTTAATTTCAACATTTCCGAACACAGCAATAGCGCTAAGAATATTACTTACACTGTCGGTTATAGTTGCATCTGGCAAAGACTTATTTTCAATTGAACATGAAATTTTAGACAGCTTGGATACAAGAAAGTTGATAGAAGATTTTGCAAAGATGAAGGCAAGAAGAACATTTTTGTAGATAAATATTTAGGTATAAGGTTTTACACTTCAAACAAAAATAAGTAAGAACTTAATAAAAAAAATGTTTTATTTTCGTTAAGATTTTTTCCCACCATAATGAAAAAAAAACATTAAATAGCCTTTTTTACCAAAACTCAGCATACGTAGTCGTAGGGCGGTATAATCGGTATTGCACGCGGGCAATCAAACAGCTAGCGGCGGGTCTGCACATGCAATGTCGCTATGAGTATGAGCGCAGGGTCATTATTCGTTGTCCCTTCTAGGCTCACCGTCTATAGTGGAACGAATAAAAATTGTATTTGGTACCCTTTAAAAAGATAAAAATATATATATATATATATATTATATATATATATATATAATATATATATATATATATATATATATATATATATATATATATATATATATATATATAGATATAAAAAATTATAAAAATAAACAATAAATTAAAAACAACTGATTTATTACGTGCTAGTTTTTCTTAAATAATATTTTAATTAAAATAAAATATTTTGGTGATATTTGATTTAAATTTTTATAAATTATTATGTTAAGTAAATATATATTAGTGTGGAAACACTGGCTAATTTGCCTGTTTATAGGAATTTGAAGGCGGAAAAACTTCCGATTTAAGTGTAATTATTGATGTACACATTTTTTATTTTTTAGTTTCGACTAAAGACGGTGAGTCTAGAAGGGAGATCAATGCGTATAGATATCTCTCTCACGCTCAAGCAAACGAATAATGACATAGCGACACATTTATGTGTGTCTGAATTGATGTTTGGCCCATTCGATTGGTCTGGCTGCTATTGAAATAGTTCTCTGAATATCTTGTTTAAAAATCAAGACTGACAAAATAAGTAAAGTTACATTATTTTTTTGGGTGCTTTAAAGCGTCTTGTAAAAGTTACCGCGACGGAAAGTGTCTGGCAGTATTGATTATTAATTTTTTAACTGAACTCTCTAAAACATACGTAAAAATCAGCACTGAGAAATTAAAAAAGTAATTCTGTTCTTACTTACCTTTAGCATCGGGTACCTGTTAGTTGGCCGTCGGCCCAAGCTATCAGGTACGCAAAGCTGCAAGTTTTTTTTCCGCTAGAAACAAATGCAAAAAAAACTTATAAAAGGTGACTACGATACAGTTTCTAATGAAACGCAGACTGGTTTTTGATGGTTTGGTAATAAACAGCTTTGTGATTGTAATTTTAGTTTTATTACAATGTTTTTTAATTTTACCTATTTATTGTTTAATATATATTACTGATTTCTCCACTGCTGGAAAAAAATAAGCTACCGGTAGTTCACTTACCTCTAGTTGGTATTGGAAAACAAAGTACCATAAACCTAACTAATATGCAAATGCTGAATTTTATTTTCAAAGGAAAGATATTTGGGAAGTGAACCTTGATTCAAAATGGATTTTATGCCATTAGCTGGTTGCCGGCATAATTTTATTGTTTTACATAGAATCCTATAAATCAAGATTCTTTTTACGGAAATACAAAATACACACAGACATTTAAATTATTCCTAAGTCATAAATTAATTTGTATATTAGTATACATTTTTAAATAAGGTTATCTAGACATTTTATTTGCTCTCGTAGTATGTGTATTAATCCGTAAACTTGATTTTAAAAATTTGATGAGTTTTTAATAGAATTATTTTAATGATGTTATGACGGCACATAAAAAAGGATTTAGACACTTAATAGAGTTTAATCATGGGATGTGTATGTTTTTAAATCAATTTAAAAATGTTGCATTGTTTAGAAAAAAAGTCTTTTTTGTCTCTATGTTTTGTTACAGACGTAAACATTTTTTGGGATATCCAAGCAATAATTGCAATTAATTGCTTTGTCTTTTGTTTGTTTGTAATACTTCATAGGTTGTAGGTTATGTAGGTATATAAAGTGATTCAAACAATTATAAATAAAATATTGCACTAACTAATTTTAGAATTTTTATTCAATTCTTTCGCCAACAGGTTGCTAAGAAGCTTTAATAATTTTTTCTTTAAAATTATTTGTTTCTTTTTACCATTTAAGGTTTCTACGTATAGAAATACCTATTTGTCCTTATTTTAACAAAGATTATAAAGAAGACCGTTTGGTCTGGTTTGGCCCTTTGGGCTTGCAGCAAGACCAAGACCAAGACCCAAGACCAAGACCGCCTTTTACTTTCAAGACAAGACCAAGACCAAGACCAGGTGCAAGACTACGCAAGACCAAGACCGACCTGCAAGACTCTTGCATTTTTGCGACTTTTTTTTGATATTTTAATATTTAATATTTATATTCAAATACAGAAGTATTTATACAGACAGACAAAAAATTTTCAAGAACTGCCAAAAGAGGGGATTATTTAATAATAAGAGTTTTTTTAAAAAAATAATAATTTAAAACGATCACTTTGTTCTTTTGTTCTTAAAACATAACGGGTAAATTTAATGACATGTTTCAAAAAAAAAGGGATGGTGACTTAAGGTCCGACAAAGCTTGACATTTCCCAAAAA
>JAHBCN010020018.1:0-15626 GCA_019359885.1 Listronotus oregonensis
GAAACCGTGTATGGCAAAAAAAAAAAAAACATGGATTTTAATTTCTGCCATTTTCTTTTCTTTTTCGTAAAAAATAAAACCCATCCGGATAAATTCTAATTTGCTAAGTTGGTTTACGAGCTATAGCGTTTTAAACAATAATAAATGCCAATAAATTATTTTCGAACACTTTTCGTAAATAGCAGCTTAAAATCTATAAGAAACACCCTATTTCTTGGAAGGACCTTAATCGGCCATACAATTCCTTTTGGCGCCCGTATTAATAGTGTTTCCTTACATCGGTTTTAATGATTGTTTAAAACACTTATATAAATAGTTTAAGTAAGATTAATACCTAACTTTTGTACTTCAGATAAAACCGTTTTGAAACGTCATTAGTATTAAATACTAAACTGAGTTGTCCGTCACTTTGTAATATTAGATTTTAATGTTAAAAAATGAAACAAATAACTTTTTTTTATCATTGTTAAAATATAAGAACTACAAAACTGCAGTCCCATTTTTTAAATAAAAATACAGTAATAGAAAACAAATATATTTCGTTTATTTCTATTCGTTACCATTACATTTATACAAATACCAGCTTTTTGTCCGAGGCTTGGTATTGTACTTTTTTCCCGTTATTACGGAAAATATCATACATTCGATACGTGGACGTCTACTCGCACGTATCTTCCCACGTTTACACCATTCTTAGCGCGCACCAGGTATTGTGCAGTTCCTTGTCAATGTCATATTCGTGTTCAGCGACCTCGAAAACTCCCCGAGTAACAAAATTGGGCTGATATTAGAAGAAATTGTCGTAAAACTCCAGAAGACGACTTTTACACCATCTTTAGCGCGCACCAGGTAGTCCGTAGGCCCTTGACAATTTCATATTCGTGTTCAGCGACCTCGAAAGCTCCCGAGAAACAAATTTGGGCTTATTTCCATTATTACTTACCTAGTTATAAATGTTTTCTAATAGCAAACTTTTAAATACATTTCGAAAATACCATTTTTCTATTGAACAAAGGCAGTTTTTCATTTCCCGTTAATCAAATTTGTTCACAAAGTTTGTAGACGTTCATACGAATCGAATTCAAAAAACCGCATTTAAATCCATCTTACTGCACAAAAAAACCCTCGTAAGGCATATTTTTGTGCTACGTTTCCTCGACTATGTGTGAAATATAAAAGAATGAAATGAAATAAATTAAAGACTAAAATAAGTTAATTCAGTTTTGCATTTAAATTTTTGCTTCATCTCCCATATATTTGCTAAGATAAGGTAAGGCAAGATAAGCGGCCCATAGTTTAAAATTACTTATATTTTGGTTTAAACAAGCAGTTTTTTTTAACAAATAGTGATATTCTGTCGAACTTGATTGTTTTTTAAATGCTCTCATGGCCAACTTTTAATAAAACTTAAGAGCCATAAAGCAAACTATAGCATTTTTACCATGAAAAAATATTATATTGCCCATATTTCAAAAACTACAAAATTTTGGAATAAGCAACTTTACACAAAGTCACCTTTATTTTTAATTCTTAATAAGATAAAAGTATAAAATTTGCAGGTTTCCATTTAAAACAATTTATTTTTGGCAGTTTTTAATTTCATTTTTAATCTTATTTTTTACCTGCCCTGTAACAGTCCTCAAAATATTATAAAAATCTCTTGAAGTAAGTTCTTTAAAATCGGAAATCTAATTAAAATTAAATAATAAAGGCTTCCTTATACGAGAAATTGATAATTATTTTAGGATCCGCAAACGTATATTTTTTATATAAAATTAAAAACATGTCAAAAACGGTATGACTTAAGTAAAGGACATATATATAAATCAATAATTTTTATAATAATAATACTATTTATATAATATAAAAATATTATTAATAATATAATTAATACTAAAAAATATATATATATATATTTTTATATATATATTTTATATATATATAAAATATATATATATATATATATATATATATATATATATATATATATATATATATATATAAAAAATTTTATATATAAAATTTAAAAAAAAAAAAAAAAAGATGTGTCCGCGGAAAATGAAGTACCCTGTATATACAAAAGTAAAATATTTTTAAAATATGAATTAAACTAAGAAACTTTAATATTGAACTTTTTTTTATATTTTGTATATTTTATGAGATAAGGTAGTGTCCCAAGATAAACGAGCCACCCTGTACATTAATACAGGTACTTTTCGCAATCTCAATTAGTATTGGCAATAAATATAAACATTTAAGTAATGAAAAGGTATTTTTAACAAAAACATTTTCAGCTCGAATACAACGTACCATTAAGAATTAAAATCATTAACGGAATTCTTTTTAAATTATGACTTATTGCCGTGTGCCAGCTTCACCACTAACTAAGAAAGAGTCTTGACACGTGAATTATCAAGCTTCACGAGATCCATTAGTTTCTCTTGAAAAACAGGAGGTTGGAGTGATGTCCTGCGAAAAATACATTTACTGTTTTAGAGCTTTTATGTTAGTAAAAGCTTTAAACAAAAAGCTTTTTCCTGTCATAAGTAAACTTACTTATAATGTGTTTTTTACTAAGGCGGCTCTGTACTGTTATCAATTTGTTTCGTTTTTCGTCAAAGTGCATCGTGTTTAAGATTTTTAACTTTGTGAAGTGGATTTTCGAAAGCTAGTAAAAACCTCTTATATGTCCTGTTTTTTATTTTTAAAAACAGCTGTGCTATTTTTTACTACTAAAACTAAACATTTAATACTATGAATGAGGTGGGTCGCAAAAATCACCATTCCTTGTTGTAATAACCAGAAAACTTTAAAACATCTCAATAACAAAAAAAAAAACATTAATACGGGATCCAAATAAGAGGCCACCTTTACCGATTTGCTAACTTCTAAAAGTATTTTTTTAACACCAAGGGGTTACCTAAAAAATTATGGTTAGGGCTATAATATTTTTTTAACATAGTAACAGTTTATATTAATACTTTTACACATCTGCTTGCCAAAAAATTAATATATTCTATAAAGAAAAATTAAAACGTTAGGTTTTCCGACTTTTTCTCGTCATACCTTATTGGGTTGCCAGTTATGATCAGGTAAGTGGATATTGTAACTTGCACCCATCAGCTTACCAAATTAAAGTTTATACCAAAATAAAGATAATTTTATTGCCAATTCGATGGTACTAGGTTGCCTGCAAAAAATTGGTCAAAAATAAGTATTACCAGGCTTTAAAGTTTTTTTATTTAACTTTAAATTTTAAAAACTTCTTGCAGCATTATTTCTAAATTTGAAAAGAAATAAAATATGTTATATTATATACAGGGTGTTCCAGAATATGTGGACAATCTCTCGGAATTTAATAGAAAACCTAAAAGTATGATGACAAGTTCCCATAAACTTTTTTCCTAGGACCCTCCCCTACGAAGATACAGGTACATAACGGACGCCCCTGAAAATCGTTTTTGTTTAATTAACTTTTAAAATACTAGGCGTAATTTATTATTTTTTTATTATAATGGTTATTAGATAAGTCTTCTTAAAATGAACCCATTAAATCATATTTGGCTTATTTAGTTTGCCAGTGACGGACTAGCTCTGACACAATAATAGCAATTTTTAACACCCTGTATGATAAAGGCTCAACAATATTATTTTTGGATAGCTTTAACCTTAAAATAAAAAAGGTATGATTGACATCAATAAAATCAACTGTGTACGAGAAATAAAATATCATGGTTGGTAAATTTTTTACATTATACAGGGTGTTTTTTAATTGTACGTCAATATTTAGGAAAGCAATTTTTGGGTCCATTTTAAGAAAAAAAAAACACATTAACTTGACCTATAACGAAAATGATATGTTAGTTTACAAAGTGTGTACGATCATGTCTTTAATTTTTCTCCCTGTCCCCGGGAACTATTTGTGAACAACAAAACAAAATCGTCATCGGTAACATTTAGTACCTATCTGGCGTGTAACACACTGAACGTATTTAAATTCTCTTTTTCTTTTTCTTATTAAAATTGAATTATTTTTTACATATTTTTGATTTCGACTAGTAAGTTTATTATTTTTACATAAATATATTACTTTGAAGGTAAGTAAATTTTCTTGTTTTGTGGCATTACTTCCAGTAATCTTATAGTCAAAATAATTCTTTTTTTTACTCATTTATTTAAAAAAATGGGAAGGCATCCTAATACAAGTATAAAATAATGTGCATCTATTAATGCTCTTCACAAGGTAGGTTTCCTATACGTTATATTGTAAATAAATTAAATTTACCCCGTTCTACTGTCGGAGATGCCATTACTCGTTTTCCAAAAAACTGGTTCAAATCAGGACAGAAAACGCAGTGGGAAGCCCTGTGTAACTTCTAAAGCAGAGGATAACTTCTTAATCATCATGTCCAAAATGAATAGGAAGCTTACAGCACCGGAAATTCAAATGCGGTTCAATAAAAGTCACGATAAACAGATATCAATAAGTGTAGTAAAGAAACGCTTTCAAAAAACTGGCCTAAATGGCAGAATTTCTACAAAGAGACCACTCTTGCGACGCAGACACATGAAAAAAGACTAGAATGGGCTCATGCACATAAAGATTGGACAGTAGAAAACTGGTAACAAGTCCTGTGGACTGATGAGTCCAAATTCAAAATGTTTGGGCAAAAGCGAATAATTTATGTTCGTCGCGGCCCTTTCGAAAAAATGCACCCCGATGCTTTAACTCCAACTGTTAATGATGGAGGTGGCCCTCCGATGGTGTGGGGATGTTTTTCATATGCCGGAGTAGGGGATCTTTACAGAATTAAAAAAACTCTCGACAAAAATGGTTACCATTACATATTAGAAACTCATGCTAACCCTTCTAGGATGCGACTAATTGGCCGTGGGTATCTGTTTCAAAAGCTTTGTGTCAACTATTAAAATATAAATATATACATAAATATATATATATATATATTTATATATATATATATATATATATATATATATATATATATATATATATATATATATATATATATATATATATATATATATATATATATATATATATATATATATATATATATATATATATATATATATATATATATATATATATATATATATATATATATATATATATATATATATATATATATATATATATATATATATATATATTATTATTCTGACAACAGGCCCGACAACATGTAGCCGAGCGGGACAAACAGGTCAAAATCAACAACTGATGATGGACAGACAGGTCCAAATCAGCCACTCGAGACGCCTGCCCAGGACGACATAAAAGCGGCCACACCGGAGATGCAAATAGCAGTAAGCTACTAAGCTTCGAAAATGGCAAATGTGATTCTGCCGAAACGTCAGCAAACAATCCGTCCTTCTTAGGACAACAATACACGAGTTACCGAAAGAAAAACGTTAACATACTTTTCTCGTGTAGTATGAAAGAATTTTCATTTTTTTTTTAAATTTAATGATAGCCTTGACCATTATGTTTTTAGGTAATCCATTTGCGATACTTTTGTTTACATATTATATTTGATTAAAAATCATTATCATCTAATTGGCAGGTGGGTGAGGGTCGTATCTAATTTGCAATTTAGACGACATTTGTTTCAAACTTTTTTGGCCACAATGTATAGGTTTGACGTAAACTATGCGTATAAAGCACGTTACTTCTACAGATTTTACAAAGACATTAAAAAAAAGGTCTACTTTATTATAATCTTGCTTTAGAAATGATAAAATAAAGCGGTGTCTGGTAGAAAAGCTATATACTGCTGTAAAACGTTTATTTTAATGTCAACTTCGGCCAAAACCTATTTAGTCTGTGTAATTAAACTTCACTCTCAGCACACAAAAGAAATTGTTTGTCTCGTCTGCTTAGTAATACCATGATAAACTTGCAGGATGAGTAGAAAAGGATTTTTTAAAATTTTCCTCTTATTTTCAAAGAGTAAAATTAATTTGGACGGATATTAATATGTAAAAGCTTTAATTTGTTTTGTTAGACATTTTATGTTGTTAAATGGTATGTCTGATCTGCTTTTAATTAGTTTTATATGCGCCCTTTTCTTTGCAAAAAAATCTTTCGGGCTACAATTCGCGGTACAATGCAAATAAAGATTTGTATTTTTTTAAATCAGGTTAGTACTTTTTCTTAGATTGTAGTTAAAACCAAAGCTTGGTCGTAATGATATTTTATAAAATCTGTTTTCTTTTTTTAATTTTTAATATTTATCGATATGGTGTAGTTAACAAAGCAAAATAAAAACTATTTTGGTACCCAAAATTTAACAGCAAATCACCAGAACCATATTTTAAAAAGTGGTATATAGAACTTAGAAAACAAATTTGTACCACAGTTAGTTCCCCCATTTTTGTATTAAAAAAACCTATAAAAATGGCAATGAAAATTTTTAATTTGGAAAAATAAAATTTGTATTTAATTGTAATTTAATCGCGATACTGTCAATGTGACTTTTGTAAAGATAGAAAAAAATATCAATTTACGCGTCGTAAGCTTTTTGGAGTTCTTAAGTGAAAAGGACCAATAAAACCCATATAAGGATTGTTAAATAATTAAGACACTTACTAGAGTTAGTTATTTAAAATGTTATTATAGTTCTTTATTGAAAATTAAAAAAAAATGTTTAGCTTGTAAAATTTTAATAAAGCAAATGAGTCATGGCTTCTTCAAGGTATAATATGAAGTGGTATTATACCAAAGGTTAGCATTTCTAAAATACCTTTTTCCAGTATAGGTTTCGTAAATCGCACAACCTAAGAATAAAATTGGCACCTGACTGGAATGTAAGTTGCGTCAATTTTAAAAGTCTTATTTCTCGGAGTAAAATTTTTAGATTGCGGCTTATTTCACTGATGTTACTGGTTAGTGCGCTTAATTTTTTATGGATTAAATATCCTAAATGTATATTAACTCTTTTTTTGTTTCCAGAGTTTTTTCCTCTTTAAATAAGTATGTTGGTACTAGTTTTACCCTCTCAGACCCGAGCTGGCCCGATTGTTTATAACACATACCTTGGTAAGAGTGTAAGGCGTTTAAAAAATCTTTCTATTATAAGCCGCGGTTCAGCGAAGGCCAAAAAAAAAGCTGGGTACAGGACAAAAGAGCTCATCACCGCTTAAAGTTCGCTTTAGTTCACTTTGGCAATTTTGAATCAGTGGTTCCTAGAATACGTAAGGGTAGTCTATATTCGAACGGTATTTTGATGATTAAAGAGATTTGAGCTTATTTTTATCGTCTCCATTTACTCTTGAGTTTTACCTTAATATTATACAGAGTGTTGAAAAAAAATGCCTTAAAGTTTGGACACACATTTTATTAAATAACTTTCCTAAGTTAAATGGAACACCCTGTATTTAGTGGCTTTTTTAACGCTAAACTAAATTCCCTTTAAAACCATATTAGGGTTTCTTAAACCTATCCATTCTGGTTTTTATGCAAAAGGCGTTTTTATATTTGACTTATCCTTTACCTTAAAAATGGAACACCCTGTATAGTAATTATAAAACCTTTTTATTAAGGATCACGTAGATTCGCTAAAAGCACAAGTTTAAATTTTTAAATAAGATGTTTCTCAAGCAATATGCAGGCGAAAGTAATAACTCCAATTTATTGCCATTTCTAAAATATTAAAGCATTCTTAAAAATGAGGATCGAAATATAGTAGAAGGCACACCTGTCCAAATTGTTGAGACAAAATCTGTTAAATTGCCCTTGTTTCTAAGCAAATGTATCAGACTTTTTCTTTTTCATAACAACAGATTAGTTAACAGACATAACTTTTACTACTACAGTGACGAAAATCCTAATATTTTTGGAATCCTTGATCACCAGCAGAGATGGTCTGTTAACGTGTGGGGTGGAATAATTGGAACACGAGTAGTTTTATTTTACCATAAAGTCTGATACATTTGCTAAGAAACAAGGGCAATTTAACATATTTTGTATCAACAATTAGGACAGGTGTGCCTTCTACTATATTTTGATCCTCATTTTTAAAATCGCTTTAAATTTAAACTTGTGCTTTTAGCGAATCTACGTGATCCTTAATAAAAAGGTCTTTTAATTACAATACAGGGTGTTCCATTTTTAAGATAAAGGATGAGTCAAATATAAAAATGCCTTTTGCATAAAAAGCATAACAGATAGATATAGAAAACCCTAATATGGTTTTACAAGGAATTTAGTTCGCGTCAAAATAGGCCACTAAAAATAGGGTGTTCCATTTAACTTAGGGAAGTTATTTAATAAAATGTGTGTCCAAACTTTAAGGCAAGTTTTTTTAACACTCTGTGTAATGTTAAGTTAAACTTTTATGTGATACTTAACCTGAACCTTAAGCTAAACAATAGGTTTAATTACAACCAGCTCGTTATATGTTAGTGGGTGAAGACAATTTTTAAATTATGGTCTGTATTTTTAAATTTCTCTAAATTTTTCAGAAACGGTCAGTTTTAGGTAAAGGAAATATAACAATAAGTCACCTTTATTTGGTTTATAGTATCTAAAAATATAAAAAAAATATTGGGTGTTTCATAGGAAAAAATATAACTCTGATATGTACTTTTTTTTCGGGTCACCCTGTATACTTTAAAATTATTTTAAAATATGTTCCTCGAGGACCCACATATGTCCGTGCTAAAAGTTTTTCCCCAACTCTTTTCATTTCTTGTAGAAAAACCGATATAAATATATATATATATATATATATATATATATATATATATATATATATATATATATATATATATATATATATATATATATATATATATATATATATATATATATATATATATATATATATATATATATATATTTTGTGCCCAAAAAGTCATTTTTCTTGGAACGTATAACATTGCAAAATAAGTTGATTTATCATTTAGTTAACAAACGACAATATGGCTTTTTTAAATCAATTTTATTCTTGTTTATGGCTACATTATTACTAAAAAGGTTAAAGTTAGCCTTGGAATTTTACAAATCTTATTTAATTTACGTGTACTTCCTTAAGAGTATTTTTTTTTATTTTTAGTTAAGTTCGAATGATGAAATTACCAGACGAAGAGAGGCATCTTTGCGCCAACATTCGTTTTTTCAACTTAGAATTTATTTGCGCAGAGGACACGGGTTGGTTGCTATGGATAAAAACGGTAAGTTTTATACTTAGTTTACGTTTTGATACTTGTTTCATATTTCTTACAACAATTAAAAAAAATAAAAGAAAATGCATTTTATTTTAACGGCAAAACCTAGACTATCGTTCAGCTTTTGCATAGCTACGTTAAGCCATATTTACGTTTTCAATCTTCATTTTGTATATCTGAGGTCATAAGGGTATCTAGGGGATTTTCTATAAAGAAGGTCATGCTTTCAAAAGTAGCAAATAATTCTTTGACAGTGACTTCAAAGGGAGTAAAGTGATATTTTCTGGAATTCTTTATATAAATTTGAAGTAAACGTATTTTTTTATAAGTTTATTTTTTTCGATGAATTAACATTTTTAAGTTATTAAATTAAAGCATCTTAGCTCTTTATGTATTGGTTTTAAGAAGAGCCCAAATTCAGAATAAAAACCATACCGTACAAAAGTAAGTGTGGTGCACGATATCTGTCCATCATTATTATATATATATATATATATATATATATATATATACATAATATATATATATATATATATATATATATATATATATATATATATATATATATATATATATATATATGATAGAAAAAATCGGTTAAATGGGAAAGTTTTGGACAAATATTTTTTGGGTTTATAGAATCATCATCAACTTTATTATTTCAAATGGACGCCATATTATTTTTACCAGCCAAATAGGCTTTTTATTCATATTTCAAGAATGTATTAATGTTATAGTTTAGGAGTTTATAACTTCATCCACTTCAAAAAACAAATATTTTCTCAGTTGGCCTTGATTCCGGCGAATGCCATCTAGCCTCATTATCAAGTTCCCTGGAGTACGTTATTAAATTTTTTTTAACTTTGTAAAATGGTTAATTATTTAAAGAAAAACTTGATATTTTGCAACGTTATTTCCAAAGCAATAGAAATGTTAATATATCTGCGCCAACGTTTTTCGACAATTTTCCTGAAAGGCAGCATCCTAAACTAACATACTTTCGAAAACTGGTTACAAATTTGCTTAAATTCGGAAGTTTTAAAAAACCAAGGCCTAAGAAGTACGTTGAAGAAAATCGACAACGAGATGCTGCAGTTAACCAACATTTTAAAGAAAATCCAATATTTTTAGCCAGGATGTTGATAGAGAATTCCACATACCTAAGTCAACCATTCATAGGGTAGTTAGGACTTTTTAAAAAAAATATCGTTAATATTTTGAGAAATATGGTCAACATTTTGAATTTTAGGTCGTTATTTTACATCTTCATTTTAGTAGGAATATTAGTTTAGCCACTTTTCATTGTTTTTGTTTTTACTTGTTTTAATTAACTTGTTACGTGTAGTTTTGTTGAAACACGGTATTAAAGTTATAGCTATGTCCGCGAACCCATTTTTTGTAAAATATCTGTTCAACTTATCTATTTTGCCAATTACTAATATTTTATTATTTACAAAAAAAATGACGTTCGCCGGAATCAAGGCTAACTGAGAAAATATTTGTTTTTTGAAATAAATGAGATTAGAAACTCTTAAATTATAACATGTTATACATTGTTAAAATCAGAATAAAAAGCACTATTTGACTGCGTAAAAATCCAATATGGCGCTCATATGAAAAAATAAAGTTGATGATGATTCTAAAAACCCGAAACGTAGTAAATAAAAATTGACTACTCGGTCATATTCTACGAAAAAAGTCGGTTTGAGGAAATTTTTACAGATTTGAAAAATTTTTTTTATAAAAAAATATGGCCGATTTTCGAAAATGCATGTTTCAGGTTTTTTCTAAATTTATCAAAAACCTGAATAGATAAAACCATAGTAGTAAACGGGATTAGCTTACTAACTTAATTGTCCAAAACTTTTCTCATTTTTCCCGATTTTCTATCCATCTGGTTAAGATCCCTATACAGTCCCCACCATTTGGACATATATATACATATATATATATATATATATATATATATATATATATATATATATATATATATATATATATATATATATATATATATATATATATATATATATATATAAGATGTCTCCATATACTCAAACATTAAACGTTTATAGTATTTACATAAGAGCATATTTTAGTGTAAATAAAAATGTAATTGATTTACCAGACGCCTTTGCCTAATATTAAAAAGCACGAAAACAAAGGTGAAGTAAACCAAATGATTAAATGATTAAGAAGCAGCTTCTTCGGTAGCAATGGTAATAAAGTTGGTAGATGTACCAATTAAATATCAAAATTTGGGTTCTTTGGTTTACCCACTTATAACCTTTTTTTAAATTAAGCACAGGTTGTCTAGCTGAATTCCTGAAAACTGACATATATTGACCACAAAAGTAAATTTTAGTGGTATTTATCTTTGTTCTTTTATTAGGTCTAAGCGATCCGTATGTAAAATTTAAAGTGGGAGGCAGGTTGATTTACAAATCAAGAACAATTTACAGGGATTTAAACCCAGTGTGGGATGAGAGCTTTACAGTGCCTATCGAGGACCCTTTTCTTCCAATTTCGATTAAGGTCTTTGATTACGATTGGGGCTTGCAAGTAAGTATTAATATCATTTAAACTGCAATGAACTGTTTAATTTACCTAAAACCTTTCCAAGATTATTTAAAATTAAAAGGGTAATTGTTATTTGTTTAAAGACAAAAGTTTTGGTGTAGTATATATCCTATAAAGTTTTTTTTTTCTGGCAAATAATTTTTATAAAAATGTATCAATTGGAAAGTTGTATTTAAACAATGCAATTTAGGGTGCAAGTAATTTTGTTTTTGTTGTAAGTGGAAAAAAAAAGATACAAAACAAACAATAAAACTTCACTGGTCTAATTATTTTTTTAAATAAAGGATATTATTTTATGAATAAATTGTTTTTATTTTAACAAATTTTTCTTTTATTAATAGGTAAACATTTTATAATAATTTATTAAATACTTTAAACTTCTTTTTAGGCGCAATAGCTACTATGTAACACATTTAATAGATAAATACAACGGACTAGTATTTTAAAAACTAAAGTTTAAGTTTATGTGACAAATTTGGCAAAACTATAAGTTTTGTTACTATTTAACTAACTAAACTGGTGGTCAACTAAACTGTTGCTACCCTAGAATTATCTTATTTTAAGGTTTTATTAGAATAAGGATATATTGGACGTTTAAGAAAGGCTGGGGTATATTTAGGAGCGTGATTTCTTAGATTACTAAAAAAAAGGTTCCCATTAACATAAGTTGGGAAATGTATAATTTTTTAAGATAGGGGTTTTAAATAAAAACGGTTTTTGAAAAATATTATTTTTTAACTATTTTTTATAAATTTGATAGCGTTGTTTGCAGTAATAAGGAGCTCCAAGTAGATTTATTATATATGTTACGCTCAAAAGTCAAATTCGGGCAATGCCCGAAAAAAATACGCAAAACTAGTTTTAAGCAACAAATATTTCCGAAACCCGAAATTTTAATATTATGCGGGTATTGAGTATTATAAAAGAAGCAGAACTAGTTTTGAGCATTTTGAAAGGTACAATACCAGTTCTGTACATGTCTAAATGACCAGCATTAATTCTGCTTTTTAATTTAATTAGCGCGCAGGGTCCAAATAAAATAGAATTGGAAATGTTATTTAAATAATATATTTTATTAAGATACCGACAAATACAACAACAAGTAACACTTCATTCTTAGACAAATATCCAGTTAAGTTTAAAAAATTATTTATTTTTCAAAAGCTTGAATGATGGCACTTGGAATTGCAGATTACATTCTTTTTTCGACAAGAACATGCTCTGTACATTGGTGAATATGGTAATTATAAGAATTTTAACATACACAATTTCACAAGCACAAACGAAATAAATTTAAAACAAAAAACAACAACATAATCCTACTTTTTTACAAGCAGAACTAGTGCTGGCCATTCAGAAATGTATAGAACTACTTTTGCACATTTCAAATTCCGTAAAACTAGTTCTGATTATTTTTTAATGCTCAATAACCGCATAAAATTAAAATTTTGGGTTTGGGAAATATTCGTTGCTCAAAACTAGTTTTGCGTTTTTTTTTCGGGCATTGCCCGAATTCGGCTATTGAGCGTAACATACAGTGTCGAACAAAAGTATGGAAACAATTCATAAATATTTACTATTTGATATATCATTATAATTTTTTTATGAAATACCATTTTTATTTAAACAGGAAATAAAATATCATCAATAAGAACATAAGTTTCACTTAAAAATATTTAATAAAAACAAAATTTATTTAAAAAATGAATGAAATGAATGAAATGAAAAGAATGAAAACATCTCTAGAGGACGCAAAAAAAATATAAATTCAGTCTATAATTTAAATATATTTTTTTAATATTTAGTTCGCCACTTGGCTTTAATGACTCCTTTACATCTTCTTCCCATTGAATCTATTAAACTTTGCACAATAACTGACTGAAATTTTATGTCATTCTTTTTCCAAAACTACCCATAAATCTTCTCGGTTTTTAATGTTTCTTTTTCTAATTTTTTTTCTTAGTGCCTCAAAATTTTCTATCGGTTTAAATTGGGTGATTGGAAGGCCAATCCATAACAATTTTTTCCTTTGAAAGCCAATTTGTAACTAGTCGGAAGTATGCTTAGGATCGTTATGCATTTGGAAAATCCATGACAAGGGGGATCATCTTCGTATGGCAACGGTTACTCTCAATATCTCAACATACTTTGACATCCATATGCCCATCAATTCTGACTAATGACCAGTACCAGATCGTCTAAAACATCCCCACACCATTAGATTTCCTCCACCATGTTTGACAGTTGGGAAACAAATACTTCGGATCAAATTTTTGACCAGAGGCCTTCTTACATACCCTGTAGAATCATTCCCAAATAAATTAAACTCACTTTTATCACTGAAAAGTACCGAAGCCCACTGATTTTGTGTTCAGTTTTTGTGATCTCTACAAGACTTTAATCTTGCCACTCTGTGGCGCCTGGTCAACAAGGGCTTTTTAACGGCGCGTCTACGATAAAGGTTCTCCATTATTAGGCGACGTCTAACAGTCATGTCGGAAGGTTTAATCTAGGGGATTCCTCCTTAAGTTCCTTATTAATATCAACGGCAGTTTTTTTATCACTTCTGGCTTTTCTTAAAATTGTTTTGTCTATCTGTAATGAAATTTTTCGTGGACTTTCACTTTTAAATTCGGGGTCTACGGTTCCTCTTTGTAAATAGCGCTTAATAATTTTACTCTCAGTACCCCTTCTTTTGTCAAGACGCTTGGAAATATTAATTTGCTTTACACCCTTTTGATAATATGCAACTATTTTCTGTTTAAAGCCAGAATCATAATACTTGTACTTTGGCATTTTATTTAGAAAGACTACTCCCACTATAAGTTATTAAGGCAGAGCAATAACTAAAGTAAATTTAAATAAAAATATATAAAATGTTTCCATACTTTTGTAAACAACAAAATACCAAAACATCATTATATTCGGCAAAAAACGTTTTTTATATTTTATCAGTAAAATTCTTGAGGTTTATAAAGCATACACAGAATACAGTGTTGGCGGTAAGTTGCTTATCCGTAAGGTATAGTAAAAATAAAATGTTTCCATACTTTTGTTCGCCACTGTATATAATTCCTGGAACATTTAAAAATGTATTTATGTGATGAATAAATATGCAATACAATGTTATTTTTTATCCCGTATACGATGAAAATTTAAAAGACAAAAAGTTGTATTTTTAGTTGCTTCATTTTAAAAACATATCGAAATTTAAATGAAGTTAGTGGCTGAAGTTACTTGCCAATAAACTTGGTTAAGTTGTCCCTCCCTGGCGCCAATACACTTAATAATTTTAGGTAATTAAGTTGGAGGCCCCTTACTACAAACAATATTTCAAACAAAATCGGTAAAAACATATTTAAATTATTTTATAATTTTGTAAAAAAAAATGGGACATACGAAACGCGTATAGAACCATTATTTCAATAATTCCCAATAATTAATTATTATTTAGGAATATTTTATATACATTAATATTATTTTATTATTTCTTTTTTATGTTTAAAAAGAATGCTCTAAATATAAATAGATAAATTTTAAAAATGTAATTAAAATTGTACCATTATTCTTAAACTGTTTTTATTTTTAATGTCCCTTTAGTCTTTAAATTTTCTTTTTGGGTAGTAAAACTTCGTTAATATGTGTCTGTCCTATACTTTATACACTTTTCAGGATGACTTTATGGGTTCAGCAATATTAGATTTAACAACGTTAGACTTAGGACGAAACAACGACTTAACTTTACCGTTACAAGATCCCTCAAGGCCCGAAACTTGCCTGGGAGAAATATATATTTCTGCCACGCTTTATCCCAAAACTCAAGAGGATAAAGAACATGTAATAAAAAAGATTTTCATATT
>JAHBCN010020019.1:0-15429 GCA_019359885.1 Listronotus oregonensis
GACGTCATCATTAAGGTCCGAAATCGACTTTTAAAATAGTGATGTAAGAATACGTATCCAAATTTTCGTTGAATCCGAATAAAACGGATCCGATATTCCGGAATCAGTCGTAAATTGAATCGTATTCGGTATGAAACGGAGCGGATAATTTTCCCTGTCGGTTGATCGGCATCGGGGGTAATAGCGATCGGATCCGTAATCGTTACAGTTCTTATAAAGATTTTTCCATTTGCCCTGGATGGCGTCCCTTAATTCACGGAGCGAAAAACTTATTTTTTTAAATAAATACTTATTTTTTAATGCAAAAAAAATAAGCGCTAATAATTTTAATCCCTCACGGAAACAAATGTTGCGCGAACTTTCATATGCTAGATAATAAAACAAAAAAAAAAAAAGAATCAACTTTATCCGCGTTCTTTTAGTTGACTTAACCTTCGCAAAAACATATTGTTTTTTCAGTTTAACCTAACCACAGCCCTACTTACTACAAGCCGTGAACGGAAATCTGGCAACTATGCCTTGAGATCTAGCGACCACGTTTAGTCATATATTTACGTCGAATGACCTGTTTCTCTGTTGTGTTATTGTGAATAAATCAACTTTTTTGAAAGAAAATATTGTTAAGATAAAGACTAAACCTGTAAAAGGTCTTACTGTGTGAAATTTGGATAGGGGTTTTTCCGCAGACATTGCGTAAAAACAAGAATATCTGCGGGTCAATTGGGTTTATAAATCTTAAAGTAAATGGCGGCAAATGAACTTGACATTTTGTGGTGGTGTTTTTTAAAAAATAATTAAAATTAAAGTGTGTTTTAAGATTCGTGTTTGGCTTTAATTTTGAAGGTATTTTTTTATTTTTTAAAAACAGTAACAAATATTAGCATTGGAAATTACCGTAAGTACTTAGGTATACATTTTGGAATTTTGTCGTTCGTTTTTGTTTTTTTTCTTGCTATATTGGTGCCCTTATTAGATATATTTAGTTACTGTTATTATTTTATTTTCCTCCAAGTCCTTGTTGTGTGCCTGGGTGAAATCAATTAAAAACTTCTTTTCAGGGCCGCGTATCTGTTTTCCCTTTCAAAGGACGAAAACCAAAGCCCATTGGCTTGAATATTCCTGCAGTCATGGTCACCCTCAAAATATTCTGTGGTTTGCGCTAAGCATTTTTTGTAGAAAGTGACATTATTGAGAGGATGATTATCGCTTGCCAGATGGGTCAATCAAAAGGTACCTACAAAACTAGACTAAAGTTAAATGGTGCCTGTATTTTCCAAATTTCCACATTACTTCTCAAAAACAGTCCCTGTTTCCCGAAAAAGTCCTGCTGAAAGCGGCATAAACTTAAAACAATAATGGTCCCTTACAAACGACACCTATTCTGCACTTTGCCATAGTACCTCTTTTTTAAAAAGGGAAATAATTGACTATTCATTTTAAAATTTGATTTGTCTATATTTTACCAGGTAAATTTACTGAAAAGTTAGAAAAAAGATTTGGTAAAACAGACTTCTCGGAGGTTGTAATTACAATTTACTTTGATGATATTTTAAATGCTGAAAAAAAATTAGACTCAAACATATATTTAGAAGCGTTGATGGAAAATTTTTCTCTTTATGAGATTAAAAAACAGGGAGACACTGTATCCAGGAAAATGATCTTGATTGGACAATACCTCAAAATAATTACACTGAAAAATTTTTTTTTCGAAACTGAAACCTAAATGAATATGAAATTGACAAATCGGTACAAATTTATATGCCGGTTGCTCCCCCAAAATTGTAAAAAAATATAATAATTTCTTGTGTTTCTTTTCTTGTTGAAAGTAAGGAAACCTAATTGACGACAATACTTTGATTGTCTACAACTGGGGTTTAAAGGTTCCTACAAAAAATTGTTAAAGACGTTCTTTCCATATGTGCGGATTTTGAAAATTAATAAGACCCTGATACTGAGGTGACTTCCTAAAAATGGAAAATCAAAAACTATCCTGTGTGATCTAACTAATTTAAGCACTAGACAATGATTTATCTCGCAATGTATTTGTGGTAACGAGAACAAAAATATGTTATTATGATGTGCTCTATACAAACATTATTTTAAATAATTATCTTAAAATAAGAAATAACAAAAATCCACAGAAAAATCGGAAAAGGCTGAGTCAAAAAAAAAAAAAAAACTAGACACATTTAATAAATAAATAAACAAAACTAAAATAATACAATTACTAACTAAATGTTAAATTACACTTTTTCCTTTTACAACAATTTTCTTATCCACCTATCACATAAATTAATTTGTTTTAGAGTTTGAATATTATATAAATATATTTATTTTTAATTATTATTTTTAATTATTTTAATGGAAATATCAATACTATTTACGCGATCTTTGAATTGAGCCAAATGAATTTAAAAATTCGCCCATCCCGGATTCGCTCATCGCCTCGAGGGGAAAATCTAATCTCTTGCCGGTTGGGCGTTCCAATGGTTTTGGCTTGTATGAATAGGGCTTGACCTAACCCATTTTAAAATTCAAAAACTTATAAATTAAAAATCGGGAAGGAAAAAAAGGTTACCTCAAGAGTTATATTTTTTACATTTGACTTGCAGGCTGTTGTTTTATATTCTTTATTCCTATGTTGAAACGAATATTTGTTCTTTTTCCTTGCTATAACTATTAAAAAATAATTTAATATATTTATATATTTTTAACCGTAACCTTTTTTCCTATCCCGTTTAGTTTATTTTATATATTTTTAACAGAACAAACATTTTGATACATAGCAAAATAAGAAATTTTTTTTGTAACAAAAAAGCAATTTGAAGCAGCCTGCGCCAACGAACTCAAGGGCGTCCGGTTCGTTGAGCGCCCCCTGTTATTAGCCTTCACTTTTTCTGTCTTTGAATTCTATCCTTTCCTCTATTGGGCATCGGCAGTCCATTTCCTTTGGGACTCCCCTCTATATTTACGGTTGCCATTTATAAGACCTTATGGATATATTCCTTTGAATCCGAATCTCTTTGATTCCGAATACGTATAATCCGATATCAAAAGGATGGAAATTTTCACTAGTTTAAAACTGACAAGATTTTTGTTTATTTTTTCCAATAACCCACTATTACCTCGCCGGTTTGAAACTGAATCGTTGGTTTCAAAACAATTTGAACCAGTTTCGATGTGATGTCACTATTGCAGCCAAAAAGTTATTAAAACTTTTTAAAACAGTTTCTCGGAAAACCCCTTTAGTTAAAAGGTCAGTTAAAAATGTTGATTTGGATTCTAGGTTAGGATACTATCTCTGAGTGGCCCTTAAATTGCAAATTAAATAACCTAATGTTTAAGAACCGTTTTAAAACAATAACTCGTTGTTTTAAACTTTTTGATATATTGCGTTCAAGGTCATTGGTTCTCATTGGTCATTAGATCCGGCCCTTTTTAGTGCTTTCAGGGGCCCTTTTGAGCCAAACACTATAGAGAGGGTGATCTCTCAATCCAACTCGTCGGATAAGGAGGACCATCTCTGTGTTACAAAAATGGCCCTCAAATTGCAGTAAATTAAAAAGGTTGTTTTCCCAAAAGAAACCTTTTTTTAAACTTCCTTTATATTTGGGATCAAATTCATTTGGTTCACACTTTTTGGGCTAAACAGCCATATGAGATGGTCCTCTTTTCTTTAGTCTCCGGTCTTTAGAAAAACCAATTTGAGACGATTTCGACTTTTTGGTAGGTACTTTTGGTTGGTCAAAAATGTACCAACCGATTTCGGACAAAAACGATGACGTCACCAACTTTGGTATCTTTTTGGTCTTCAAATCTCCCGAAGCACGTTGTTGATTTTGGTAGCTTCTATCTTTTTTAACGGAAGCTGATTGGCTAGCTATTTTGATTATTTGTTTATTTATTTTTGATCAATTTTTGAAATGAGTGCCAATAAAAGTTATGAAAGGTGTGACGTTCCTAATTAATAATCATACATTGACGTTCTTTAAGAACGAGAATCTCTCATTGTTATTAAGAGCTTAGTAATGATTAGAAGGTAAAGGAATTTTGTTTACTTCTTTCGGCGGCTATCAGCGCGAATGAAAAAAACAAATTCGGCTTAAATTGGTAAGGTCGTCTTCTCATGACCTCAGAAGATACCGAATGGTTAACCTTATGAACCCCAAAACTGGCGAAATTCTTTTGGTCCCGCCTTTTTCCTTTATACCCATTTTTTCGGTTATAACAAACACAGGACCACAAACCTCTAGGCTGAACCCAAGATAAAACCACTTGGCGATTTAATTTCGTACGACGTTGCGCATGACGTCACTCGACGACAACAATTCTGCTTGTCGGTTAGGAAAGCGTGTTTTAAACCCTTTTTTTAACGTTTTTTATTTTGGCTTTGCGTTTAAAAATAAATAAATCTCGCTTAATCACTAACATCAACAAAATCGAATGCCATATTAAAACTCCCGTTTCTGGGGAAATAGTCGTCAGTGATCGGCGTGCGAGGAGGATGGCTTATCTATGGCGTGGGTTTATCTTTTGGATAATGTATCAGGGCGAAATTATTTTCTATTCGAGTTTCGCTTCGTATTCCGATCTTGCAAATGGAAAGTTCTAATTAGACGGTGACATGGTGGTTGGGAAAATGAGTAATAATAACCAAAGACAGGGAGCAGGTTCCGCCATAAAGTATCTGGGAAGTTTGATATTTAACGATAAATTTTAAAAAACCAATCAAGATTTTGCCACTTTGGGCATTTGTAATTTGGACGTAGTAGATGTCGTGTGTTTTGACTTTAATACTAGTCGATTCGCCAGCTCTTCCCTTACCGTTAAGAATCCCTAGAAATC
Organism: Listronotus oregonensis; assembly: GCA_019359885.1. Lineage (NCBI taxonomy): Eukaryota > Metazoa > Arthropoda > Insecta > Coleoptera > Curculionidae > Listronotus > Listronotus oregonensis. The sequence continues at coordinate 4,846 of JAHBCN010020019.1, forward strand.
CGATTTTTTTACAAATTTAGGATTTTCCGTTTTTGAATTATGAAAGTTAAAAATAATGGCCCGGGTTTAAAATAAGGACTACTACTGATATTACGTAACAACCAGCTTGCTGTCAGCCTGACTTTACGCTGGGTTTCAATCAATCTTTCGCTATGAAAGACAGGATATTTTTTAATTTAAAAAATTATCCAAGTCCAATTATTGGAACGTGCGTTTAAACACTTAATGGTGAATAAGAAGGATATAAATCAGGGAATGGGAGTTTTGAAAATCCGTCCCCACTTTTTTAAATAGCGGATGCAGACAGCTCGCGGAAAGTATTCCCAGACGCGAAGTCCCGAACACGACACGAATGCCTTGGCGCGATTGTTGTGTAGTTAGTTGCCTACTAACGGGCGTCTCAATATTGTTTATTACGTTAGATTATAGAAAAATCCCAAACAATTAATAATGTATTACAATGTTCGTTAAAAAAATAAATAAATAAGAAAAATTTAAAAGAGTGCATCTTTTATCAAATCATCACCAATAAAAAATATTATTAAAACTAGTTATTTATGAAAAAAAGTGTGTTAACAAGTCTTTTTTACGCACGGGCCGCTTCGCGATATAACTTATTCAATTTTTTTGGGATCGATTTTTCATAAAAAACAGAAATTAAAAACCTAAATGTATCCAATAACCATATTAATAAAGCGAGTGTCATAAACTATGTTTGATAATAAAATTTAAATTCAATAATAATTTCAAAAATGTTTGAATTATACGGTGTTCACTTTAGGCACTAGTATATAATGTAAATTACTGGGCCTTTTGTTATACCCACCCCCCAGAAATCGTATAAAAACATGCCAAATTGACAAAAAAATACCTTTTGTGATTTATCACGTCTGAAATATAATTGGAGAAAATAAAAGCTCCTTTATCTAACCAGAACTAACCATGACCGCCCTTTCTGGCTGATTCTTGTGGGGAGAGGGCGGTCATGGAAAATTCAGTTAATTAAATCATTCCCAAAGCAAAATATTAATGAAAATAATTATTTATGCAACAAAGTGAAAAGTTAGTCTTTTTTTTTTAACGCAGGAGTCGCTTTACTATATAAATTAAATATTTTATTTGGGATCGATTTTTGATGAAATATATATCGTAATATAAAATATATAATAATATAAATATAGTAATATATCAGGGACTAACTGGAACTAGGTTAAACTACAATTTTACGTGTTTTGAAGAGGGCGTAAAGTAGGTGATTTACGCCCGGTAGTAAAAAGTATTAATGTTTTGCCCTAAGGGGGTACGTAAGGCAATTTCTTGTTTTTCCTGGGTACTGGGTTGATACTACAAATGTTTAGCTATTTGTGGGCCATAAAATTAATTATTTAACTAAGCATTGCTAGCGAAAAATGTATGCAAGGCCAGAAAAAAAAAACTAAAATTGTTTATTTCTAGATATCATAGATATCAGATTATTTTTTTTACTGAGTACATGGTTTATTCTGTATAGCTGAAATTTAGTATACCTATCTAATAATGTATGTATGTGTATGTATTTAACCATCAATAGTAAAATTTTCCTAGTATTATAATATAAAAATAAATGTTAAAAAAATATATAGGTAAGAACATAAATAGGTACCGCAACTTATGAATTTTAAGGTAATAATTACCCATACGCTCTTATCATTCATACCTGGATGAAACTTCTTTGCATGTTTCCTTAAATTAAAAATAGTACTAAAGTTTTTCACACTGAGAACACGTGACGATATCCATTTTTTAAATAATTTTAACACATAAAATATGATAAAATACAAAGATGACAATACTCCAAAAACAACATAAAATCATACAAATGCTGTGAAGTCACAATGACTCAACTTGGACTCAACCTACAAATTGAAAATAAAAACCATTCATTTCCTCGCCAATACTTTCGGCCTACTTCGGCTGATGTCGTATATCGTTCGTGGTTGGGAATACTTTTCCGCGAGCTGTCTGCATCCGCTAGTTTCAACGTATTTCCTTACAGATACCCGTGCTTGCAGTAACACTTGATCTTTATGGTATTTCTAATCAAGCTGGTGCTGCAGTAGCATCAACTCGATCTACAGGATGTTGGTATTATTAATAACGAAGACACAAGCCCCATCATAGATAAAATCAAAAGTCGTCGTGCTAGGAGTAAGAAACGTAAAATTGTACAAGATAAAAATCAAAGTTCATCATTAGGTGGCCTGTTTTTTGATGGAAGAAAAGATGAAACGCTAGAAGAAGAGCACATTACTCTCATAAAAATGCCAGTCTGTATATTTGACGCATGTTTGTTCTGAATCGGAAACTTCGTCGAACATCATAAACTGTATTTTGAAGTACTTCGATAAATCTCATATTACAACAGATGATCTGATAGGATGCGGCGGAACAAACGTCAATGTTGGAAAACATTCAGGAATCACTGTAAATTTAGAGAAACATTTAGATAGTCCATTGCAGTGGTTTATTTGCCAGTTGCATGCAAATAAACTGCCTTTGAGACATCTTATAAATTTTCGTGATAGCAACACAACTGGGCCTAAAGGCTTCTGTGGAGAGTCTTTTCATGGGTAATTTTTTAAATTGTGTTTTACGTATTGACTTATTATTTTTTTATTTTAGTTGATTTTAAGATAATTGGGTCAAGTATTCCGGTACTAAATGAGTCTGTTAGGAGTACTCGTAGCACAAATCAAAAATATCTTTTAATATATGATGATGCTGTTTTAAAAGGAACTGTGGACGAAGCCCTGATAAAGTTGTGCATTTCTGATGGCTGACAACGACTAATCGCATACTGTGGCTATACGCTTCAATAGCTAAACCATCAAAAACTTTAGTTACCTTGGTAACTTTTATTCTAAAAGTATATGGTCCAATGTGGTTCTTTATTAAAGCAGCAGGAAGCCCATAATCTCTGAAAAATGATTAGTTTATCAAGGTATTTACCAAAAAGTTTGAAACATGTGATTGATCCAATGATATTGCGAAATAGTTATTTTGCACATCCTGAAAATATCCTGCTTAGAATGCTAGGGGACACACGAGAACATATTTGGCACCTTGGCTTGCGTCAAATTTTCAGAGCTCAGAATTGTAAAAAACAACTGTACCGACCAAAATTTGAAGTTCCAAATTCGCTAAATATGGGCGCTTTCAGTTATATGGACTTGATTGATTGGAGTACTTCTGTTATAACAGAACCGCCATTCACAATGGGGTTACCGGAAGAAATTTTAACTGACATCGTAAAAAATCCAGCTACATCAATGCTGTATTCTGAAATAAAATCGTATCCATGTCACACGTAAGCGGTTGAAAGGGCTGTTAAAATTGTGACGGAAGCTTCAGATGCAGTTTGCGGTGGTGACAAGAGAGATGGCGTAGTAAGGGAAAAATTGGAATCACGTGGCATTATGCCTTCTTTTGGATCCAAGATTATAAATTAGAATAAATATTATTTTTTAGAAAAATGTTTCATAATATACATATTCCTTAAGTTAAGTTGCATTTTGTTAAACTTATGAACTCATTTTATAATAAATGTTTACTTGATCTTACTCAAATAATATTTTTCCCACACTTTTGTTTCACAGAAAAGAATGTGTAAATTAAAATTTTAAAATTATCTTTGTGGCAGTTCATTTTGCGAAAATAGGAAAAATGCTATTAAAGGAAATCTGTTTCTTTTCAAGTAATTGATCTTTTAATTACATGCACATTATGAAAATTTAAATTTTAAAAAATTAAAAATTTAATGTTATTGTGGCAGTTCTAAAAATTGTTGTGTTGTGTTCATTAAATATTTTTCCTTTTCTATTTCACAACTTTTTTAACATGCAGACACAACTACTAACAAATTTTTAAAACCTCCATATAAATCGGCCCACCCTAGTATACAGGGAGTCCGGAAAGTCTTAATACGGGCTAATATCTTCGAGGTTAGTAAATATAGAGAAAGCAAATTTTGGTGAATGCATACATATAAAAAAATCTACTTCTTTACGCATTAACAAGTTTTTTACCCTTGCCAGGGGTGGCACCAGGGGGTGCACCCAAAAATCCTAAATGGAATCCTATGTCGATATATAGCTCATTTTAAAGGCCTTTAAGGAACAAACATTGCTTCGCACACTAGAGGTCTCTACGATCTCCCGTTCCCGATTGATAAGGGATTATTAATAAATACCAGTCTGACAGAACAGTTTCAATTTTTATTTTATGGGATGTTCAAAATGACTACCACCAACCTCTTGACAATAATAGAGTCTATTTTGAAATTCTGCTCTTACGTTTGTCAGAATTTGTGGTGTTATAGTGGCGCACACACCCGTGATTCGTTGTCGTAGTTCTTGCAAGTTTTCTGGTTTTGTTGCAAATACCCTCTCCTTTACATAACCCCAAAAGAAGAAGTCAAGGGGAGCGAGGTCCGGGAATCTTGGTGGCCATTCAATAGGCCCTCTACGCCCAATCCAGCGACCAGGAAATTCCTCATCTAGGTATTGTCTTACAGTTAAATGCAAATCCTGCTGCAAAATTGGATCGTAGTCAAAAGCATCATTCTCAATAGTAGCTACAATTGCAGGTGTAATAGTCTCTTCTAAAAGTTGTAAGTATAAGTGTCCGGTAAGATTTCCTTTAATAAAAAAGGACCAATTACCGTATTACCGAAAATTCCGGCCCATATGTTTAATTTTTCAGGATTTTGTGTCTGGCCTTCTTCAATCCATCGAGGATTTTGATCACTCCCGTATCGACAATTGTGTCGATTAACTAAACCATTTAAAAACAGCTGGCTTCGTCACTGAAACATATCCGATAGTCTGGAAAAATATCATTAAACAATCTTGCTGCCACATGAAAATTTCGATTAGCTTGTCCATACAAAAAAATAATTTTAACTTTGTTTTTACTTGCGCGATCCACATCAAAACGCATAAAATCACAAAATTTATTAACGCCTTTTCAATGTTACTGTTAAACTAAATAAACCAGGCAGTCAAGCTCAAAATAGTGTCATACCTCCGAATATTTTATATATGCACCAACTTTCTTGAAAATTTGAAATTAAGCTTACCCTCCATATCAAAATCTATATGTGTATATCAAGGTGTGCAAATTGTTTTTAAAGGGTGAAAACCATTCCTAATCAAAAAAAGAGATTTTTTAGGTTTTTCGCCTTTTTTTCAATTCAAATGTCTTTTATTTATGTAGGATAAATATCCTATCGTATTGTACAATAAAAATTGTGTATTTTGAAATATCAACCCTTAAGAATCTTAAACTACCCTTTTGATGAAAATAATATAGAAAAATCTTTTAACGATTTGTAACATTACAATTGTAGTTTTACTGGAAAAATTCATAGCATTTTAATAAAATTATTAGTTTCCACTTTTCAACCCCCACAAACTACCCCTTTGCAGAAAATGAAATAAAAAATATCTAAGGACTGACAAATTTTAGATTTTGCTTTATTTTAGTATTACAGTTAATTATCTCTACTTGAAATAATTTTTAATCGTCTACACCCTAGCAACCCTTAAGAACCACCCCTTTGACAAAAAAAAATAAAAAAATATTTTTTAATGACTACTGATGTTTTTGCACATCGACACCATAGTAGTTCGCATACTGTCAACTAGGAAACAACTTCTGAAGATGTCACCCGCTCGTGTTGGCGAAACGTCAAGTCAACCAGACAATCGATGCCGGCCTTACAGCCCAAGAACCATTAAAACATAAAGAAACACTTTGAAATGTTGTAAATTTTTTAAAAGGGTTAAGCAAGTAATTTGTTTATTTATTTTTTGGTTACTTCAGGTAATTGACCCATGTATATTTTAATTCTGCTTGAATTAATATTACTTTGAGCAAATTATTGTTAAATCAATGACTAAATATAACTATAAGATCTCACCTCGAAACATGTCTGATATAACCATACATTATTACAAATAAACAGGATGGAGAGAGACAGTTGTTATATTTAAAATGTTTGCATTTTGTTATACCTATTTTAATTTGAAAATTAGGTTTTGATATACAATATTCGAAGAATCTATACAACAAGCTTTACCGTATTGTAAACTATACCTGCGCTAGATTTAATCATTTGCTACAAAGCAAATATTGTTGTCGAAATTTATTTTTCCACTCGTATGACGTCGTTTAAAAAATAATTTTATTTACTTAAAAAATTATCAGTCTTCTCGGCCTTAACGTAAAAATCGTAATAAACTTTGATACACACCGCAACTTCTCGAAAATAACAGATAAAGGAGCGGAAATAATGATGTAAACAACTAACAAATATTTTTGTATACCTTGATAATATAACAGTGCTAGGCAGAGCCGTATCTAGGTATGGTTGCCTCCTGGCGGGGCTTAACATTTGCGCCCCTTTACACACCGGAGGATTTGGGGAGTATGGAAGACCTCCCAATAAAAATGGGGAGTCAGGGCATTTTTACAAAATTAAACTGCGAAGTTGTAGGTTTATAGTTTTTTGATCCGATAATTTCGTTTCTTTAAAATACCAATTTTGCGAAGGAATTTGTGTCAAATTCTATATTTTCTTTATGTAAAAATATAAGCCTACTATTTAAAAGAGACATGATTCACATAAAACAACTGTTTGTATTTGACCGAAAGAAGTGGACTGTCAATCCACTATACATCCTTATTTTCGGATGTTTAAACTTTTCTCAACAATAAAATCGTGGTTTATTATGTATAGCAGGCCTAACAAAACTTACATTACATGTATTTACATAAACTATTTGAAATCTTTGCTATGAAACATGTAGAAAAGATTTCAAATATATATATATATATATATATATATATATATATATATATATATATATATATATATATATATATATATATATATATATATATATATATATATATATATATATATATATATATATATATATATATATATATATATATATATATATATATATATATATATATATATATATATATATATATATAGGGTAAGTCTGTAAAGTGGACCCCCGTTTATTGCTTTAAATATTCAAATTGGGAAAAAATGTTTTATACAAAAATATTTTGGTTTTTGCTGCTCTATATTTTGCAAACAACGTTATGTATACAGGGTGTATCAAAAAGCTCGTACAAGGAGAAAATTAATTTTTTTAAATGGCTCCTTATATTTTTTGTCGCATTTTTAATTTCCACATAAAATTCTAGATATTTTTTATATGGCATATCATATCCCCATATTCAATTGTTTACGAGATATTTGCATTTAAATACAAATTTAGAAGGGAAAAATCCGCTCATCTTTTAATGTGGTTTTACGTTTCTATGATTTAGCGGTTTTTTGAGAGTTGCATAATAACCATATATGCTATAGAGATTAATAAAAATGTCAAAATGACAGTTTTATTAATCTGCAAAAAAATTGTTTTAACCGTTTTTTTGTTTAAGGTTTTACCTATTTCTACTCATCATTTGATATCTAATTACTTATTAATTATTACTATGACTGTTTTGTCACTCTACAAAAACCGTTAAAACCATGGAAACGTAAAAAACATTAAGAGATAAGCGGATTTTTTCATTCTAAATTTGCATTTAAATGGGAATATCTCGTAAACAACTGAATATAGGGGTATGATATGCCATATAAAAAATATCTAGAATATTATGCAGAAAACAAAAATGCAACAAAAAATATAGGGAGTCATTTAAAAAAAAATAATTTTCTCCTTGTACGGGCTTTTTGATACACCCTGTATACATAACGTTGTTTGCAAAATATAGAGCTGCAAAAACCAAAATATTTTTGTATGAAGCATTTTTTTCCAATTTGAATATTTAAAGCAATAAATTGGGGGTCCCACTTCACAGACTTAACCTGTATATATCTATATATATATTATTAATCTCCTCTATATTACTTTCTTAAAATGAAATGTTTATTCCTTTTTGTACAGTACGTTCCACAATAATTCGTTGATTTTTCCTTTTATCTGCTACTGTTAGTCGTAGAACTGAATATACTTTGGGTACCCGCATGTAGGTCCGGACTTAAAATTTTCTTTATTTATTATTGTACCTACTTTTTGGTATATTATGTAGGTTATAGGCAAATTGCAGGTGTTGAATATAAAGCAGAGTCTTTTCGTCTTAGTTCATCAGTCGTTCGGAGTTTGTCAAGGTATTTTCGTGTGTTATTGAGCATTCAAAATAGCTAACCTAAACTATTAATATTAGTAGGTAATCAGGACCTGTACCCTTTTTGAAAAGGAGCGGTTCCTCACAATAGATATTTGTCAGGTAAGCTATTTATGGTTGGGTTTTCCACTGAGGGTTGTAATTTAAATTTTATTACGGTCAGAAATCAAGGAATTATTGTGAAACGGACCATAATCGTATTTATTATTTTAATACTGTTTAGTCAGCATTTTAATATTTTCACGTCTTGTCGAGCGCCACCGAAATCTAAAAAATAGCTTTAGCGGCGATTTAGATCTGCTAATAGACGGGCTTTGATACAAATATTAACAATGGACTGTACTGTATATTCGTTTAAAGTATTTTAAGCAATTGAGACTTTCGGGAATATACGAGTATGTATTTATCATTTAAGATTAACGATAAACTTTATTAGCCAACAGTAAATTATATTATTTTTGTCAATACTTTTTTATTGCTCTATAAAAAAGCCTATGTACATATTTTAAATAAAATAAGTAATAAAGGAGATTTAAGCAAAAAGGTATTTTGGCCAAAAATGTCGGTAATATCAATATTATTTGGTACAAGTAAGTATACCAACTTCGATCCATCTAAAAATTGATTCAAATTGTTTTATATATTCAATAAAACAAACTAATACACATGTGCTTCGAGGCATGGGGATAACATGGTGGCACGAATATTTTACTAAATTTTTTTGTAGTCAAATAATTGTACCCATTCCGATCTAATTGAAACTTTAACCAAAAGAAAATTTAAACTCCTATTTGAAAAAATAAGTGTCTCCTCTATCTGGGTGTTATATACCTGGCAGGGCGTCAACATTTCTCCATCTCCTATGCTACTTTTGTTTAATAATTGTATTATTAATTTAAATGTTAATATTAATAATTTATTAAGACAGCTACTCGTTTACAATGATCTGGAGAAAATTTTAATCATATTTATAACAAAGAAAAATGGGCATAGTTTATTTAGCATTAAACTTTTATTAAGCTATCTAGGCTTACAGTCTATATATATGCACAAATTATGCATGCATGGGATCTCGGAAACCGTAAGAGATAGAAGTCGGTAAATTATGGCAAAGTTGCGCATTTAGGTGGCTACAACATGCCTATTGAAAGCTGTAAATTCCGAGTACTCCGGAGATATCCGAAAAAACGAAATTTGCTGATTTCGTTCTTATTTTTTCCTGACGTTATTTAAAGAAATATAAAAAACAAATGACACCTTCCCATGGCCACTTTTTAAGCTCTACAAAACAGGGCTGAGAGATTTTTCGTACGACGTTTCGTTTTCTTTAAATCATCATCAACTTTCTTTTTTTAAATACGGACCAGGGTTTTTTATTTAATTTTTTTGAACCCCTTATTATCCCAGTTACAAAAATGTATAACACTTAATATTTATTTACAAATATGGAACGCCCCTAAAAGAAATAATGTGTGTTCTTTGTCTAACTCATTGTCGCTTATGGAAAATATGTTTATTTAACAGAAAAATATTAAGTGTATTTAAAAATAAAGTTGATGATGGTTTAACGAAAACGAAACTTAGTACGAAAAATCTCTCAACGCTGTTTTGAAGAGCTTAGAAGTGGCCATAAGAAAGTGTCTTTTGTTTTTTTATACCTCTTTAAATAACGTCAGAAAAAAATAAAAAAAGAAATCGGCAAATTTCGGTTTTTTCCAGATATCTCCGGAAGCCGGAATTTTACAACTTCTAATAGGCATGTTGTAAGGCAAACACTAAATGCGCAACTTTTTATAATTTAACCGACTTCATTCTTACGGTTTCCGAATCCCCTCATGCATAAACTGTGGCCTTATAATACAAATAATAGCAACATAGGACTTACAGAAATGGCAAGTATTCTGCCAGGAAGAGTTGGATCATTTTTAAGATGAAAATTTGGTGCCCTTTAATAAGAAAAAAAAAAATAAGAAGTAGCAAAAAGGTTTTAAATTTTTATTGTCGGTCGCCTTTGCTTTTTATATGGACTATTATTAATTATCATTACTTATTACTTTATTACAGACGCTGCGGGAAGCACATTATAAAAAGCAAAGGCAGCTAAAGTTCAAACCAAATTTTTTTTTGGGACTTTTTGTTTTTTTCTTTTTAAAGGGCGCCAAATTTTCATTTTAAAATGATCCAAGTATATAGCACCCCGAGTTGTCAAAACTTGAAGTACTTCAAGTAAAATTTTTCTTAAATACTTTTTGTACTTCAAGTATTTTACTTCAAGTACTTTTATTAGGAGGTACTTGTACGGATGAGCAAAAAAAGACCAAGACCAAGCCGGGC
>JAHBCN010020020.1:0-15453 GCA_019359885.1 Listronotus oregonensis
TACACGTTCAAAAAATTTGCAAACCAAAGTTTTTAATGATCCTTAGAAGATGGCTCATTGCACCCCATTAAAATGAACAAATTGCCGGCACCTGAAGAACTTCTCAAAACGATTTTTTGTCAATGCAATAAAGGGTGTGACGTTTCATGTGGCTGCAAAAAAAATAGGATTATATTGCAATTCGTCTTGTTCTGGTTGCTCTGCTGAGGATTTTAATAACACCAGTAGTAGAATGATTATATAAATGAAGACATTCAAAAAACTTATTTTTATCTGTGTTTGTGTAAATTTTATTTTTTTCTATGTATCTAAAAAATGCAGTGTATTTTTGTGTAAATAAATTTTTGTATGTAATTCGACTTTTTTCCTATTTATATTTATTAAATTAGTTTATAAGAATTGAATTTGAGGGGTGGCTTTGGTAAAAATTTTAAAAATTTTTAAAATTTCGGAGAATTTTTAAATTATAACTTTGTAAGTACAATTAAAAATTTTTTTTTTTTTTTTAAGATAATAGGGGTTGTTTTTGGGGGGGTTTAAAATTCAAAATAAAAAAAGATTTTAAGCAACCTTTAAAATTAAAATCCCCTGTAAATAAATTTTTTTTTGGGAATTTTTTTTTTATTTAAGCTTAAAAGGGTTGATTTTAAGTTAAATTTTTTCTTAATTGTTTTAAAGCAAAATCAAATTATTAAACTTTTAAAAATTTTCCCCTTTAAAGGTTTTAAAATTTTTTTATAAGTTTTAAATTTAAAAATTTTTTTTTGTTTTCAAAAAAAAATTTTTTTTTCAAAAAAAACAAAAAAAAAAAAGGGGGCCCCTTTAAAAAAAAAGCCCCTGGAAATAGAATTTAAATAGAGGGTAAAAAGGCCAATTTTAAAATTTTTTTAAGCAAATCATGCAGGACGAAAAATTTGCGAGGTTTTTTCCATTTTTTAAGCTTCATTTCCTGGACTATAACACAACAAATTTTACTTCTTCCTGTTTTAGCATCTAGTAATATTTTAATGATTAACAGACTATAAATACAGAATTTTAAATTTTCAGAAAAACAGTGGCTTTTTTATTTTATTCATTTGTCCTCTTGGTGGACCGTTTTGGGGATCGGTCTGTGGACTTTGCTTAAAACATTTACCCAGCCGCATCTCTTACGGGACCGGGTCCCACCCGGCCTGGCTACCGGCGCCGACGTGGGACCTTTACTTGTAAATAGAATAATTAAAGTGGTAACACACAAAATTAAAAAAAAAAAAAAGGGCCAAAAACAAAAAAATTTTTTTTGGTTTTGGGAAAATTTTTTTTTTTTTTGGAAAAAAAAAGAAAAAAATAAATTTTTAAAATATTTTTTAAATTTAAAATAATTATTTTTAAAATTTTTTAAAAATTATAAAATTTTTAAAAAATTTTAAAATATATATTTATTTTAAAAACTTCGTTTTTTTTTTTAAAACCATACATTTTTAAAAAAAAACTTCTATTTTTTAATTTTAAAAAAAAGCTTTTTTTGAAAAAAAAATTTTTGTTTTTAAAAAGTAAGATTGGGATAGAACATTTAACTTTTTTTTAAAAAGCGGTGTTCAAAAATTTTTAAAAAAACCCCTTTAAATGGAAAGAGTGAAGTGGTTTATTTGGAAGATTAAAAAAAATTACGGGAAAAAGTTGTTCAAAAAAAAGGGGGTTTTTTAAAAACCTTTTTTAAAAAAAAGGGGGCCCCCTTTTTTTTATTTTGATTAAATTTATTTTAATATCAATTTTATTAAATTTTTACTGTAAAAAGCTTTTTTAAATTTACAATACTACGGCTAATAAAATTTTTAAAGCGAAGTGTCGTCTTTATCAAAGCCTGCTAGTAAAAAAATAATTTTTGGGAAATTTGTTAATTAACAAAATTTTTTAATCACAAATTAATTAAAGTAAATTTTTTAAAAAAAGGTTTTAAAAGACTACCTTTTATTCCCGAACAATTTTTTTCCCCCAACCCCATTTCCATTTTTCCCCAAAAAAGAAAAATTTCCCCGCACCTTTAAAAAATTTTTTGTTTTTTGAACACCGCTATAAAATATGTTAAATGTTTCTATCCCTATCTTACTCTAAGAAGTAGAAAAAATTTTTTTTCAAGAGTAGTTTTTTTTGGAAAAAAATTAAAAAAAAAGAAGTTTTTCCTATTCAACCCTTTTTTCCCTGGACTTTTTTTTTGTTATTGGTTTTCAGCTAAGGGCCCGTTAAATTTTTTAAAAACCTTCCCAATTTGGGGAAGACTTGGATCTGTGTTGGGAAAAATGCTGTTTTAAAACCCCCAAAAAATTTTTTTTTAAAGGGAAAAAATTTTTTTTTAAAATTTTTTTCCCAAAAAAGGTTAAAAAACTTTTAATGTATTTTTTTTGGCCGGGGGTCCATTTGGAAAAAAAAAAAAAATTAAATGAAAAGAGTGTTCTTGTACCGCATCATTTTGAAGCTCCTGACGAGTACTTTATGACCCTAGAATATAAAGTCAATTCCTTTACCTGCTACAAAACGGTGGCACATTTTATAATTACCTAAATTTACTAAGATTTGACTTGATAATTCAAATAATACCGTTGAGTTCAGTTGAGAACATGCTGAAAATGGTTGCCTCGAACTTCTTTTCAAAAAACCAAAGGGGTTTTTTTTAAAAACCTTTCCCCCAATCGTCCTATTTTTAGAAAAAACTTACGAGAACTGTATTTAAATTTCCCCCTACTGGTGGGGTAAACAAAAAAAAGCCCCAGGACTTTCCCCCCATCCCGGAAAAAAAGGGAATTTTTAAAAATTTTTTAAAAAATAGTTAACCCCCAGTCTATTCCTTTTTTCGTAAAAGTAGGGGGGGTTTTTTTTCCCGTATGAAGACTTTTAAAAAGGGGAAAAAGTATCATCCATCAAAATCTAAATGGTCACCAGGTAACTAAAGATGGCCCTGATCCATAGCACGGCTCCTACCTTTTCCAAATATTTTTTTGGGGGGACGAGTGTACTTTTTTTTTTAAAGGAAAATTTATAGAAAAATTTTTCGTTACTGGAGGATACTAACCTTTTCGTCTTCCGGGACCCTTATACTCAAAAAAAAAATAAACGTTTGGACAGGGATATTGGGAAACCATATTGTGGGGCCTCTATTCATCGAACAAAATTTAACAGGGGAACTGTTTTTGGGGGGTGCTAAAAAAAACTATTGACCCTCAAAAACCCAAATCTCGAAGGAATCATAATGAATTTGATATGGATATTGTATTTCAGCAAGATGGGGGCCCCCCCCCACAACTCCAGACAAATTCGAAACTATTTAGATGACAATTTTCCGGTCTTGGGGGGCCCTCGAGGCCCCGGGGAAAAGGCTAGACCGCTCGCCAGATTTGACACCTCTGGACTTTTTTCTATGGGGCTATTTGAAGCAAAAGGTGCACGAAACTGAGCCTGCTTCAATATTGGATATACGACAGAGAATAACAAAGATTTGTAGAAATATCGATGTTACTGTGTTTGAAGATGTTCGGCGTGAAATTTTAGACCGACTGTTCTTGTGTCAAGAAGTTTAAGGCAATCATTTCCACTCTTCTCAACTAAATTAAACGTATTATTTAAATTTATATATATATATTATATATATATATATATATATATATATATATATATATATAATAATAATATATATATATATATTATTTATATTATATATATATATATATATATATATATATATATATATATAATATATATATAATATAAAAATATATTTTAATTATATATATATAAATAAATATATATTATACAATCATGATTTAATAAAAAACATTTTATTTCTCTTTTTTCATTAAGAAAAAAAAATTTTAAAACCTTGTTTAAAAATGATGGGAAAGACGCATAAAATCTGAATGACGTTATAGTAAAATATAATAGAAAAGTAAATTTCCAGTAGAAAGTTTTTATCAAAAACAATATTTATTGTAACTTAAATTGTTTTCTTTTTCTGAGAAAAGTTTACGGCGACTAAAGTTCTTGTATACGGCGAATGTCACAAAGGAAATACCAGTCCAGACACTTAATTGATAAAGAAGCAGAAAAAAATCTGTTTCTTCTTTATGGATTGTCAACGAATAAATGAAAGTAGACTTCGTGCTGCTCTATTAAAAGCTGCTAAAAATATCGTAGCAGTTTTTTCAGAGCAAAAGCTATCAAAAAGTTATACTATAGAACGTCATTTAGAGTTCCTCGGGGTGAAAAAAAGACTCTGTAAGATTCGGCTGGTTTTTGAGGGTTCCCTAGACAATAAAGTCAATAATCGGACAAAGTGCGAACCGATAAAGTATCACCAGCGTACATTAAGTGTGAATTCAGCCTTAATGTAAAAAAATTGCCATAAAAAAGTTGATATCTGATGAGTGATAAAACATTCTTTGAGATGTGTCAGTATCAAAGCATGATGAGACGTAAACCAGAGCTATGACGCTGATGTCCTCTTATTTTTGGGGGAAACCTAAGAGGTTATATAGGTTTACGAAAACGCGGGAAAGGAGAGATAAACTAAACCTCGAGACGGCAATAAAGTTTTTCGTCTAGGTTTGTATAAAATTTTATTTTTAACCATTTAATTCTATGAAAAACTCAAAGATTTTATAGTACAAAATCCTACACATCTTGTCAAAGCACTTTGAAATTTTAAACTTTGACTATGACTTTGAATTTTGAAAATAAAAAAACCTACAAAAATGTGACACTTTTAGGATTTTAAAAATTCTGTAGTGTCATCATTACGTATACGGTTGAAAATCAAATATTTTTTAGGCGACTGTCACAAAAAAAAAATATGAATTTATTGGCGTCCGTAAAGTATCACTTTTTGGGCCGCATTTACTTTACGGTCGCTTTTTCTTTACGAAGGTGGCCTGGATGGCTAGGATAAAGTGCGTTGCTAGACAGTTTATTAACAATTCTGTCAGTGTTAACTTAATAGTAATAATCAGAATGAATAAAAATTTATATTAAAAATTACGCAAACTAAGTGATATAGACAGTGATAATCCAGCTGAAATTTATGAAGCCGCAACAGCAGCGACTTTAAATTTACTACCAGAAAAATCTCGGAAGGTCTATTTAAAACAATATGAAATTTTTATGGAATGGATGAATGGAAAGGCAAGAAATTTAAAAAAAGAGGTTCTTAGTGCATTTTTTTCGAAACAGGCTAAAAAGGTTAAAAAATTTTTACCTACTCAATGTTAAAATCTAAAATAATTGTTAAAAATAACATTGACATTGAAAAGTTTTTAAAATTAATTGCATTTTTAAAAACACGCAGGCGAACAAGTCCGCAATTTTTACAAGAAATGATGTTAATAAGTTCCTAACAGAAGCGCTAGATAAGAACTATTTAATGTGGAAGGTAACACATTAAAATAATTTCAAAGTTAATTCATTTAATAATAATATCACTGTGTTAATTTGTGGGTTTTGTTAATTATTGGCGTGTCGGAGGGGAACGAATAAACCAACTATTTAAAAAATAACAAAAAAAACAAAGGAAGTTTAATAATTTTTCATTTCTAAAAAAAAATGGAAAAAGGTTTTCTCAAAAACCAAAAAATTGTTAAAATTTAAAAATACCTTTGCCCCTTAACTACGCCAAAATTTAAAATAAATAAAAGTTACGTTTGGGAAATTTTAAAAAAAAACCCCCCTTTTTTTAAAAAGGGCCAAATTAAAAATTAAAGCGGAAAATTATTTTTTTTTTGCAAGGTTTTTTTAAAAAAGGAAAATTAATTTTTCAGAAAAGGAATTAAATTTATTTGGAAAAAAAAAATTAAAAATTTTGGGGAAATTTAAAAAAAAGGGAATTTTAAGGTTGGGTTTATTGAAATTTTTTAAAGATTCTGAATCAATAATATATTTATAAAAAGCTAGAAAATGACATGACTGTTAATAATCTCATGTCTAAAGGTGGAATTACATTTTCAAAGTGTAATAAATGTACTTTTAACATAACAATTAATAACAAATAAAAGTAATTTGTTACCATTTTTATAGGAGTAAGTTCTGTTTATAATTTTTATCACATGATGTTCCAATTGTGCCACATTAACATTATTTAATCAATAAAAATTTGAAATTGCTTTTCAATTTTTCTCTCATTTTAGAAATCAAAAGAGCAAATAAAATATTGTACCTACTTGATAAAAGAATCGCCTAAAATATTGTGTGTACCTCGACCTAATGATCTTATTTGGCCTCATCCGAGTGGAAATCGAGAGCATATTTATCATGTGAATCGATCCTAAAAGTTAATAAGTTTTAAAGTCAATGAATACTTTAGAATATTCTAGTCACTTTATATCGTAGGCCAGCCTACTTATTGTTTTATACTTGTTAGATATTTAAAGTAAAATTATTTTATAAAAAAGTACTTTTAATTCAACAAGTTGATAAATTATTATGAAAATATATTTCTAGTAATACCTTCTCTGTCAAACAGAACTTTCCATACGCTGAAAAAGCAGTCTGTTAAAAAGTGTGATATTTATTTACAGTAAACATGCAAAAAACTGTAGTTGACCGAGGTTAAGTTTTTCCATCTTTTGTGTAATTTTATTGAACTTTTCTTGAAGCATTTATAAAATAAATATTTATTGGTGATTAAACCTAAGCAAAAGGATGGTAATTGTTTTAGTCTTAGTCGCATAATTATGAAAAAAAAAATGAAAAACTTTTTAACTTATTAATACAGAAGACATAATAATCGGTATATGTAGGTTGAAAATTAAATAAATTTCTGAACATATCCAAAAAATCTTAAACAAAATTTAAATAATTTTATTATTTTAGTATGTTTTCTTTGGGATACTCGCCTTACTACTTTTTGGAAAATGGGACCTCTTCGGTCCAGGTCCGGGGTATAACGAACTGAGCCTGCTTAGCCCTATTGACCCCTATGAACTTGCAGATCGCATACAACAAAAAAGAAGCAAAAACCCCTAAAAACCAAAAAATTAAGAACACTAATCTACTTTTCGGTGGATCGTTTTCAAGATGAAAAATCAATAAAGAATTTTAAACTAAATTTTAAGAAAGTTTGGTATTAAAAGTTAGGAAATTCTAAAAGCTTTTAGACTTTTTATGACGTTAAGTCATAAATGACAAATTAATTTATTTGACTTGTACAGGGTGGCCAGATAAAAATGCAAAGTGCTGTATTTTGGAAACTATTCGTCGTAGAGACTTGCGGTAAAAAATTTTATGACTAAAGAGGCCAAAAGAATACCGTGGAAAATATTTTCAGATTTCCAAGATGGTCGCCAGGGGGCGTAACCGCCATCTTAAACTTTTTAAGTGATTTTTCACTGAAATCTACCAAGCAAATGTTTTCAAAAAATATATGCTTTTTAAAGCTCAGCTCTACTCGAGTAATTTTTGTTTAACACTTTCTGACGTATCTGTTAAAATAAAGTGGTGGGGGGTAATTAAATGTTTTTTTAAATAAACAGCTGTAACTCCTAAACGACTGAACGGATTTTAACAAACTTGGTCTCGTTGGAAAAAACATTTATTGCTCCATCAAATCCGTCTTATCTGTGATATGTCTAGTTCTTAGTAATGCCACTAGAGCGGTTTTTTAATATAATAACATAAAATTGCAAAATTCTCTAAAAAATTAAATGCAATAATATGACTTTTTTTTATAAAAATGTAGTGAAATGATAGCTAAATAGGCCAGTAAAACCGTATCTCGATATCTTATTCGTAGTCTGAAATATCGAAGAAAGAATATTTAGTTATCATATAATTTTAATAAGACGCTATTACACCGATATTTATTGTTATTTATTTGTCTTTTTTCAAGGTTCAGTGATAAAATGTTTTAATTTAATAATTTTTAAATAATTAAAATATTGTTTGTTCAAAAAATAATATATGCATAATAAGCAATGCATATAAAATGCAAGTGCAAGGTAGGCAGAATATTGAAGAGTAGGCCATGGAGGAAAAAACAAATGCCTAAAATCAACTTGTCAACAAATATTAAAATTAGGCAGTCCAATTTGTGTTCGTTGCACACATAAGTGAAGCGTTAAAACTATTAAAATACCTTTTACAAATGATGAAGCTGTCGATATGATTGCGGTATATTTTGAATGTCTTCAAAATGCGGCATTGGCTCAAAGGGTATACAGAGCTCGATATCCAAATCGGCGTTTACGCGATGCGAGAATTTTTCCGCATTTAGTGCGAAATTTGCGTAATACTGGCAGCTTTTGACCTCAGTTGCGAAGACACTCGGCTAGAACAAGGGAAGACAATATTATTAATGTCTTAGCATACGTGGAATTCAATCCTCACGTTAGTACGAGAGCAATGTCTCGCGCATTGGGTATATCACGTACTACTATTATAAACATTTTAAAGGATCACAGGTAAGTTTTTATGTCACAAAAATACTTCTTTACATATTTCGCAATGTGTTTCTTTTAAATTTTTAGACTGCGCCCATATCATAATATGGTTTTACATCAAGCCTTGAATCACGAAGACTTTGACCGACGGTTAGATTATTGTCATTGGATGTTGGGCATGATTAGGGAAAATAGATAATTTTTATCCGAAATTCTTTGGACAGATGAGGCCACTTTTAAGAGTGATGGAAACATTTATTTGCATAATATGCATTATTGGTCTGACAACAATCCTCACTGGTTGCGGGAGGTCCAACATCAAGGCCATTGGAGTCTCAATGTGTGGTGTGACATTTTGGGCGGAACTATTATAGGTCCCTATTTCTTTGATCAACCACTAAATGGTGCCGTATTTCTTGATTTTCTGGTAAACCAATTGCCTCTTTTATTAGAAGATATACCCCTGCAATTACAACAAAATATGTTTTTGCAACTAGACGGTTGCCCAGCACATTTCTCAAGAAATGTGCGAGAACATGTAGATTTAAGATATCAACAGAGGTGGATTGGGCGAGGAAGTCTATTTCCTTGGCCACCCCGATCCCCAGACCTCACCTGTTTGGACTTCTACCTATGGGGTCGATTGAAAGATATTGTTTACCAAATTCAACCAACAACGAGAGACGACATGAAAATACGAATACAAGAAGCCATTCACAGCCTGTCAAGAGCAGAAATTGAAGCTGCTGTAATGTCCACGCATAAGCGGCTCCAACAATGCATTAAGTGTGATGGAAGACAGTTCGAGCATTTAAGGAGGCATTAGTTTTATTTCAAAATCGGTAATTTTTTTTATTATGCCCCTACGCGTTTTTTTTTAATTTTTGAACAAAGAATATTTTTATTATATAAAAATTATTAAATTAAGACATTTTATCATTGAACCTTGAAAAAAGACAAATAAATAACAATAAATATCGGTGTAATAGCGTCTTATTAAAATTATATGATAACTAAATATTCTTTCTTCGATATTTCAGACTACGAATAAGATATCGAGATACGGTTTTCACTGGCCTATTTAGCTATCATTTCACTACATTTTTATGAAAAAAGTCATATTATTGCATTTAATTTTTTAGAGAATTTTGCAATTTTCTGTTATTAGATCAAAAACGCGCTCTAGCGGCATTACTAAGAACTAGACATATCATAGATAAGACGGATTTGTTGGAGCAATAAATGTTTTTTCCAACGAGACCAAGTTTGTTAAAATCCGTTCAGTCGTTTAGGAGTTACAGCTGTTTATTTAAAAAAACATTGAATTACCCCCAACTTTTTTTAACAGATACGTCACAAAGTGTTAAACAAAAATTACTCGAGTAAAGCTGAGCTTTAAAAAGCATATATTTTTTGGTAACATTTACTGGGTAGATTTCAGTGAAAAATCACTTAAAAGTTTAAGATGGCGGTTACGCCCCCTGGCGACCATCTTGGAAATCTGAAAATATTTTCCACGGTATTCTTTTGGCCTCTTTAGTCATAAAATTTTTTACCGCAAGTCTCTACGACGAATAGTTTCCAAAATACAGCACTTTGCATTCTTATCTGGCCACCCTGTATATTTATAATTTCTAAAAAGACAAAAAAGGTGATGTGGTGTGTTAATTGATTTTAGGTTTACCTGAATTTACTTTAGCATCAAGCATAGGTAACCATGTATTATTTAAATTAACAGAAATTAATGATACACATTTATGTTTATTTAATAATGTAAATGCACTTTCTTTTATTTAAGGTTTTTTTGAACAAGTTTCCTTTGCTAAAATACTAGAAGCATTCCAGTTTATTATGTGATTTGTGGAATTCGGTGTTTTTAATGTATGTTTTGTGTTCTTTTATGCGTTTGGCTAATGGTCTGGAAGTTTCACGTATATAAAATTTATTACATTCACAAGGAATCTTATAAATAACATTTTTTTGCGTTTTTGTTTGTATTGTTTGTTTTTGTTACTTAAGATCTAATAGTGTTTTGTGTTTTAAATATAGTACGAATATTAAATTTATTATCTATTCGTTGAATTTTATTTGATAACCCAGGAATATATGGTAAAAATAGATTTGTTACTGGTTTCAATTTTAGAAAGCATTTGTTTATAAAATCAAGAGGATAATTATTTTGAACTAAAATACCTTTTATTTATTTTTTTTTTGATTTGATCAGAACAAATTATTTTAATTCTATCAAAAAGACTTTTACAACTTCTTTTTTACCATTATTGGGTGATTAGAGTTAAAATTTAAGTATCTGTTTGTATGTGTTGGTTTTCTGTAAATTTTAGTTTCAAAATTATTTACATCTTTTTTTATTAGAATATCGAGAAAAGAAAATTGTGAGTTTTGTTCTTTTTCTAAGGTAAAACGAATAGTGGGTTCTTGTGTATTAATGTTGTTAAAAAATCATTTAGACAATGTTCGTCAAGTTGATAAATAGAAAAAAGGTCATCTATATATCTCCACCAAACTAAAGGTTTACAATGATAATTTTGTGCGAAATTGGATTAAAAATTTTCCATAAAAATATTACTTAATAATGGTGATAAAGGTAAACCCATGGCCATGCCAGAAGTTTGTTTATAAAAGTCAGTGTTATATTGGAAACAAAGTATAAATAAAAACCTATACTTTGTTGGAAATATGTTGTTTTTACGCAAAAAGTTAATAATTCAAGAATATAGTTCATGTTTAGTTTGGTTCTTTTGCCAAGTTGGACATCATTTCCTAATTTATTTCTAACAATATTTACCTACTGTAACAATTTTAAGTCATTCTATGCATTTTAAAAAAATTACGAGGTAAAATGGTCGTTTCCTGGACTTTTTAAAGATGTGAAGTAAACACTCAACACTTGTTTAACCATGATTTACTTGAATTTTAGGTTCAGGCTAATTTTAAAGAATTCTAACACAGAAGATCCAAGTGCGTTAATAGCAAGGAAGTTTAAAGGTGTATGGAAGCCCAATACTGTAGAACAAAATTGTCCAGGCGTGCAGGGCAGCGGGAATCGGGGGATTGGCCCCGCGGAGTTTGCGCAATCAATAGTAGGTCAGAGCCGGACTTCCATAATTCTTTGTTACTATCTATAAAGTTGACATCATCAAATGTCAAATTCAAGCATTCACTGTTTTTTTTAATTTTTTGCACAAAAACCATAGAATATTTAAAATTATTATGTAAAATTGGATTTTATATCATCTGATATAATATGGAAAGAATGAGGCGCCACTTTACAGCCTTCATTTAATGGTCGATATTTGGGAGTTTTGTATTTTTACCAGAAATCTTTGTAAATAAATAAAAACACACAACATTTTAAACATTGTATGATAGTTTCATGTACTTATCACCAATTTTGTATAAAAAGGGCAAGATAGTGTAAATGAGTTTAATCTAATCCTAAGATTGTGGTTGTAGGTACATTAAAAAGTGAAAATTTTTATAACTGCCTTTAGGATATACTTTTCACCAATAACAAACATTCATGAGACAGAATTAAGTGGTTAAAAATGTTTAGTAACTTTGGTACCTAGGTATCCATTGTAACAGTAACCGTTAAATATTATGTTCTACAGTATGTCGAGCTTAAAAAGTTGATAATGAAGTTTAAGAAATAAAATCTAATTTCTTTTTAAACAAATACAGAAAAAGCAAAAAGGAACTTTACATAAAATTGTAGTTCTTTTATTCAATTAGAGGGACCTGTATATATTAAAATTTGCCTGGTCTGCCCAGTAATTAATAATTTTGATCCTTTAAAAGAATGTACTAAATTAATAAATGAAATAAAAGTACCTAAATGTAAACCTTATTTCTTTTTAATAATCCACAGAAATACACAAACATTGTGGAAATCATCTAAAAGATAGTTAGGATTGCCTTACTTTTCTCACTGCTATTTCCTATGAAATTTTCATTTTCTATTATTCATAATTGATATATTATTATTTATTCGGTTACCTAACGTTATGTCTCATAAGAAGACCCTAATTTAAATATAAGAAAAATACTTCCCTAAAGTAAAAAATGCCGGGTATGTTACCCTTAGATTTGCAAGACAAAACCATACAACCTCTAGTCATTTTGTTACGATATTATAAGTAACAAACAATAAACACAAAATGATAGTCACAATTTAATAAACACTAATCACTAAATTAAGAAGGTTTTTATCAATCCAAAAAACTTCTGCAACCACAAAATATAATCACACAAAGCAAAACAATCGAAACTAATACGGTTCTCATAAAAGTGTAATGTGTTGCCTAACTACACACTGATTTATCAGTGTGTAAGTAGGCAACACATTAAATTATTTCGTGGAATTTCGTTATTGCGCAAAATCGGCGGGGCCAACTCTGACAGTTATTTTCATCTGGCTGACATTTTGATCGAATGGGCCATAGCATTGGGCTTCCATACACCTTTAAACTTCCTTGGTTAATAGGTGAATTCTGCAAAATGTCTGTCTCTTTGCGGGTATACTCATTATTTTATTTCCTTTGTAGTATTTTTGTTACCTAAATTTTGCACACGTATTTTTCAAACACACAGTATTTTTTAAATACTTTAATTTTTTGGACCACCCTGTATCTTTAAAAATACTTTAATAGTTTGCTTTTTTTAATTCTTTGCGTTGAGCTTTTTTTGATCTTACGTAGTTCTAGCGTTATAACCTTAACTTTTTATGTACGTTCTTTTTTAAATATCAAATGAAAATGCCAATACAGTTAAAGGCAATTTAAGAAAATAAAGTGATTTCTTAAAAAAGTATCATTTCTTTGTAGCTGAGTTCATAACCAATAGAATAGATATCTTTTT
The DNA here is from genome assembly GCA_019359885.1 of Listronotus oregonensis. Taxonomy (NCBI): domain Eukaryota; kingdom Metazoa; phylum Arthropoda; class Insecta; order Coleoptera; family Curculionidae; genus Listronotus; species Listronotus oregonensis. The sequence continues at coordinate 13,278 of JAHBCN010020020.1, forward strand.
ATTTATTACAGACATGCATGGTCGTTCCCTTTGTTTTTTCTGTGTTTACAAGGGATCCAGTTTCAATGATTGAAAAAAAATATGCTTAGAAATACGTCTATAGAGGATGTTGAACCATATAATATGGGGCTGATGTATTACGCCATCATGCCTATTTAAAATAGAAAATTATTTGCAATTTATTATTTTCTTTTTCAGTCTAGTAAATTTTCTTTTAAACAAAAAAAGAATTGATTTTAAACACAATTTTATTTTTTTTTAGTTTAAAAAGTCGGTCCTTTGGGTAGTCTGGCTTACTGGTAATATTTTAAATATAGTAAAGAAATTAAAACAAAAAAAACAGTAGGTAAATAGTCAAGTAACCCTAGAAAAATAATATAAGATATTTTTTAAAACACTTTTAGTAAAAATATTATGTGGTTCTGTTGGCTTAATTAAAATATAGTAGAATCCCAAAGAGTTAAATATAAATGTTAACCAAATGGTCCAATAAATAATAATAAAATCTGTTAATTTTAAAAAATAATTATTTTAAATATACTGCGCACCAAAATTAACGCATAATTTTAAAAATCGTGGTAAATTAAATAGTCAATGTTTCGATTTTTGTGATAATATATATTTCTTACCTTCGGTATATTGTAAAGATTTATCGGTAATATTGCAAAACACGCTAAAATTGTTACCATTTTTGTCCAGAAAATTGAAAACATGATAGCAATACTTTATTTTAATTCCAATTTAGTTTGGTTTAAATACGTTTTGCTATATCGTCAATAAAGTTTTTCAAGTTTATTAAGTGTTTTCCTTTAAAATGAACCACCAGCAGCAAGAACATCGAAATTTGTCAGAATCTTACTGTATTAGAATCGTTAGGTACTCTTCGCGACGGAGGATGCAATTAAGTTGAACTCGCTGAACGGTTTAATGTCACTCAGTCAACCATTTCAAGTGTTTTAACACGTTTTGCTGTAACTGGCAGTAACTCAAGAAGACCTGGTCAAGGCTTTAGAAGAGTTACCACTCCTGATCAAGAGCTTTTTTGAGACTTTGTACACTAATATAAAGGTTTGTTACCAGTACTTCTCTACAAAACGAATTTTTGGATCGTTATAATTTTAGAATCAGCCAAAATACGATAAGGAGAAGACTTGCCGCAGACGACCTGCGCCCTGGAAGGACACCTACTGGCCCATTATTGACTAGACAGCATAGAAGGCAAATATTGCATTTTGTGAACATGTTATTTGGAATAATAAAGATTGGGGAAGAATATTGTTCACCGATGAATCCAGTTAGTCTCTTTTTTTCTGATGATAGGCGGAACAAAGTGTACAGAAGGCCTGGGGGGAAAGCTACGTACAGTGTAACATTGTAGGGACTGTACAGTATGGTGGCGGCTCAAAAGGGGTGCGGTGGGATTTATTTGGAGGCTCGTACGGCGTTAGTTCGGGTAGATCGAGTGCGGCTTACCGCACAGAGATACATTAAAGACATTTTAGGGAAAAGCATGTCTTGCCATTTGCACCATTTGTTGGGGGGAACTTTGCTTATGCCCGATAATGCCCGGCCACATATTGCAAAAAATTTTGCAGCAATATCGTCAGGAGGTTGGAATTCATGCTACGGTTTGGTCTGCAAGAAGTCCCAACCTCAATCCAATAGAACACCTTTGGGACATCGTAGGGAGACGACTACGACAACTACCGTACCCACCAAACATATTAGATCAACTGTTTTTGGGATTGGTTAAAATTTGGGATTGAATTGATAAAGAACAAATCAGGACGGTAATTCTTAGTATAAGAGATCGTCAAGTAGTAATTAATATGAGAGGTATTGCCTCCTCGATGTTAGTTTAATTTTCTTGAACTTTAAAAATATTCAATTTCATTATTTCTTTATGATGTCAGTTTATCTTATTTCAATACATTTTTAGTAAACAAAAAAAAGTTTATTATTTCAGATGTTCTAAAACCAGCCTTAAAGAACAAAATAAAAACAATTTTTTTTTTAATTGCTACTGAAATTATGATTTTTAAAAATTTTGGGTTTAAATTTTTGGGGCGCAGTGTAATATATTTTGATTCAACACTCGAATAAATATTCTTAATGTAAGTTCTGAAAGAAAACTCTTTATAAAGGGTTTTCCCAAAAATAAAGAAACACAGAGCAA
>JAHBCN010020021.1:0-15446 GCA_019359885.1 Listronotus oregonensis
AATTTAGTTATTATAATCTAACAACAATTTTTTTAAGACATTAAAATTTTGAAACTCCCTTCCCTCAGTACGGTCCTGACTAAAATTCTTATATCAGCCAACTTAAAGCTGAAAAACAAAATTTACTAATAAGTAGGGATATTCGCATTGCCAACCTAAAAATGTTAGATTGGACAAACTATACTCGTGTCTCTACCGGACACGAGCACGATGTGTTCTGATGTGTTCTGGTGTCCCTGTCTCCTGGAGAGTATGACGAGCATACGATTAGATCCGTCATGCCCTCCTCTCCCGGTCTAGTGACGTGGGTAGCTACCAGGTTCTTGTTACAGGAACCAGATATTCTTTCTGAGGCCGTATCTCCGGCCTTACCCTATGAAAAGGGTCTTATCCGCTTTCTGTTTGAAGCCAGGGAACCCTTTACCCTATAAAGGCGGTTATGTCCGCCTTCTGTTTGGATTGAGGGATCCCTTCCTAAGCACCTGTTTGTTCGGGATGGATTAGCCCTTCCCCGTGAAACAGGCGCCGGTGACTTCAGGGGCACCTTCCAAAACGGATTCACCCGTTTCGGTCGGGCACCTGTCTGCTTGTGACCTTGAGTGTCACCTCTCGAAACGGATTTATCCGTTTCGGTCACGCACTTTGTCACTTTTTTTCCTTGAAAGCGGTTCTGTCCGCTTTCTATTTGAGCAGGAAGTAATAGTCCACCACGGCAGAGCCCCGCATTACCGCAGTAAGGCTAGATACTCTGAGAGGTCGTCCTGTATCTCAGAGGCACCGTTGGAAACACCTATATAAGGCACAGATGTCATTCATGTCATTGTGTTTATCTTAACTTCGGATCCCGTTCCATACGCTAGCCAAAAGAGTTGCCGATAACCAGCAACTCTAGCGCATGTTCCAAAAGATCCTACTGGACCCAATCACGACAACGACATGTGAACACAGCGGTTGGGTGTCTCGGCAGTAACAAAACACTTTTCTTATCGGTATGTAATACACTATTACTTTACAAGAGCATAAAAAAACAAAAGATTGCATTAAAGTAACAATTTAATTGTTACCTCAAAAAATTCTATAGTAGACCCATTTAGTTTTGCTCCATAACGAATACCATATTTTTCAGCATTTTCTACCAGGCTATTGACGTCGGTGAATAGATCAACATTGTTTTCTGTCACCAAAAACGATGCAAGATTGGCCGTGTAAGAAGATACCATTATAAGGACGAAGAACCACCATACACCGGAAACCAATCTGGTTGGAATCGCACTAAAAAAACGTATTAGTAATCTAAGCTACATATACAGGGTGTCAATTTGAAAAGGTACCACCATTAATGTGTCAGCCCCTATAAAAGATTAGAAAAAATACCAAAACATGTAAACTTTGTTTTTTAGGGGGACATTTTATACGCTTGTTTTTAACCAAACTATATAAACACTCCAGGGGTGGTAAAAGAAACCGCTAAAATTTTAAATGGGAAGGGGGGTTAAGTAATACCCTATTTTAAAGAGCATTAAATTGCCTTTAAAAAATACCATACACGTCAATTTTTTTTAGGACTTTCAAAAATAATAGGCAAAAAGAGTTAATTAGTTAAGATTATGTAGAGTTTCAATATAAAACACAATTAAATGCCCTTTAAAACAAGGTATCATTAAACCCTTCTACCCATTTAAAATTTTAGGTGTTGCTTTCACCACCCCTGGTAGGTGAATTTATTGAAAACAAGCGTACCCTGTATATATATATATATATATATATATATATATATATATATATATATATATATATATATATATATATATATATATATATATATATATATATATATATATATATATATACATATTATAATATATATATATATATATATATATATATATATATATATATATATATATATATATATATATATATATATATATATATATATATATATATATATATATATATATATATATATATATATATATATATATATATACAGGGTGGCCCACCACATTCGCCTCGGTTTTTCTACGAGAAATGAAAAGAGTTGGGAAAAACTTTTAGCACGGTCATATATGGGTCCATGAGGAGCATATTTAAAAATTATTTTGAAATGTACAGGGTGACCCAAAAAGAAAGTACATATCAAAGCTATATTTTTTCTTATGGAACACCCCATATTTTTTTTCTATTTTTAGATACTATAGACCAAATAAAGGTAAGTTATTGTTATATTTCCTATACCTAAAACTGACCGTTTCTGAGAAATTTAGAGAAATTAAAAAATACAGACCATAATTTAAAAATTGTTTACACCCTGTAATATATAACGAGCTGCTCGTAATTAAATTTATTGCTTAGCACAAGGTTTAAGTTAACTATCACATAAAAGTTTTACTTTAATATTATACAGAGTGTTGAAAAAAATTGCCTCAAAGTTTGGACACACATTTTATTAAATAACTTCTTTAAGTTGTGTGGCCTATTTTGACGAGGAACTAAATTCCCTTTAAAACCATATTAGGGTTTCCTATACCTATCTCTTCTGCTTTTAATGCAAAAGGCGTTTTAATATTTGACTTATCATTTATCTTAAAAATGGAACACCCTGTATCGTAATTAAAAAACCTTTTTATTAAGGATCACGTAGATTCGCTAAAAGCACAAGTTTAAATTTTTGAAAATAAAATGTATCTCAAGTAAAATGCAGGCAAAAGTAATAACTCCAATTTATTGTCATTTCTCGAATACTAAAGCATTCTTAAAAATGAGGATCGAAATATAGTAGGAGTAGGATATAGTATATAGATAGTAGGAGTAGGATTGTTGAGACGAAATATGGTAAATTGCCCTTGTTTCTTAGCAAATGAATCAGACTTATCGTCACTGTAGTAGTAAAAGTTATGTCTGTTAAATAATCCGTTGTTAAAAAAATTAAGTTTGATACATTTGCTAAGAAACAAGGGCAATTTACCATATTTCGTGTTAACAATTAGGACAGGTGTGCCTTCTACTATATTTCGATCCTCATTTTTAAGAATGCTTTAATATTTTAGAAATGACAATAAATTGGAGTTATTACTTTTTGCCTGCATTTACTTGAGATATCTTATTTTCAAAAATTTAAACGTGTTTTAGCGAATCTCGGATCCTTAATAAAAGGTTTTTAATTCGAAGTGGTTCATTTTTAAGATAAATGATAAGTCAAATATTAAAACGCCTTTATGGAAAGATAGGTATAGAAACCTAATATGGTTTTAAAGGGAATTTAGATTCCGCGTCAAAAATAGGCCACTAAATACAGGGTGTTCCATTTAACTTAAGGAAGTTATTTAATAAAATGTGTGTCCAAACTTTGAGGCAATTTTTTCAACACTCTGTATAATATTAAGAAAACTTTTTATGTGATGGTTAACTAAACCTTGTGCAAAGCAATAAATTTAATTACGAGCAGCTCCTTATATGTTACAGTGTGTAAACAATTTTTAAATTATGGTCTATTTTTTAATTTTTCTAAATTTTCAGAAACGTCAGTTTAAGGTATAGGAAATATAACAATAACTCCTTTATTTGGTCAAGTTTCTAAAAATAGAAAAAATATGAGGTGTTCCATAAAAAAAATACAGCTTTGATATGTACTTTCTTTTTGGGTCACCCTTACATTTTAAAAATTTTTAAATATGCCTCTAATTACCGTCTAAAGTTTTTCCCAACTCTCATTTTTAGAAAACACGTGGCTTTTTTTTTAAAATTTATATAATATATATATATATATATATATATATATATATATATATATATATATATATATATATATATATATAAATATATATATATATATATATATATATATATATATATATATATATATATATATATATATATATATATATATATATATATATATATATATATATATATATATATATATATATATATATATATATATATATATATATATATATATATATATATATATATATATATATATATATATATATATATATATATATATATAATTATTACACCAATCAAGTTTTAAATAAAAGATGGTTAATCTTTTTATTGGTAAAACATTAAATTATTGTTTTGTTACTTACATTGGCGCAATCTCAGAACCTTGTTGCAACATAGCACCAGTTGCAAACCAGACAGAATTAGTTAGACTGAATTGATTTATTAAAAATTCTGGCTCTTCAACACATGGATACGGATTCGTCCATTCATCCGGGCATATTCTTCCCAATAGAAAAAATGATAGCGATACTACCATGAAGGCTACAGCCAGCGCTATCCATGTGTCAATGGCGAATGGTTCGGCGAATGAAAAGAAATTCGGAGGAGCTTTTGAAGGCTTTTGAAATAGAATGCTAACACCTTAAAAATAAAATAACTCCTGTAGAGAGACACACCTAATACTTTTTTATTTCTTGTTATTGGTTAAACTTTTTTTACGATGCTGCCAATCATCCTATTTTATACACATAAAACAACACGATAACACAAAACAAAACAAAATAAAAAGATTAATAATAATAATAATAAGTATTTTTCAATATTGTTGTTTGTAAAATAAGTTCTTTTTGCTTAAATATTGAGCTAATTATCTCTAATGTAATATAATAATTTTGTGATAAATTCAACAAAAGTTGAATTTTTTTTACGCGGTCTATCAAAAACATGGCAACGCTGGCTGTAAAAATGGAAAAGAATTAGGATTTAAAGGGCAAGTACAAGACTTCCGGTGGTATGGTGTCTCGATTTACAATTTAAGAGCAAAATATCTTAAGGGGGTTTTCTGGTTTTTTAGCTCCGATTTTTACCCCAATTTTAACATTTTTTTAAGGTGAAATCAAACAATAAGTAAAACAATGCTTATACCCTTTTATTCTTCCATCTTTAGGCTACATTAAAAATAATTTTGCCCGAAAATGTTTAAGCGTCATTTTTAAAACTTTCAATGCTAGAACTTTTTTTTTTGCTTATTGATTCAGAGAAAGCTTTGCTTTCCTTGCTTTTATGGGCCGCACCCCACTGACCCAATTATTTCTATATCTTTTTTAATACTTCCAACTTCTTTTTTTTTATTTAACAATTACTTTAAAGTTTTAATGAGTTTAGAGTAAATGTAATACAAGTTTATTAATGTTCTTACCCAGATTCATAAATGGTGATGTAAAGTCTACAGCTTCTGCGCGATCCAATGTAATTGTTAAATCAGTTATAGCCATATCAGCCACCTTAAATTAAAAATCGATTAATAATTATTTCTTAAATAAAGAAATGTTAGAATTTATTATTATAATATAGAAAATTTTAAGGGGGGGAGATACCTGTAATCGCTTAAAGTTTGCCTAATTTTCATGATTTTTTTAATGAAAGGATTATTACATATTTTTGAAAATTGGTATCTGGTTTATTCAAACAATAAAAAAATATATTTTTTTGTTTTTTTTTTAAATTATTATTTAAATTATAAATGTATACTAATTTCTTCCAGGAAGGTCGCAGCAAGACTTTTCACTCGGCGAGCATTATAGCATCGGATGTAGTGATTTGAAAACAAAAACCAAAATTTCTTTGTGTTTATTAATGTCATAATTTCTAGATAAACCAAACAAAACCTAACAAAGGATACTTGGAAAAAATTGGCAAAATTGGAATTTGAGGCGAATTTTTTTATTGTTTTTGCTTCGATAAAATTCGTTTTTTCAAAATTTTTTAAAGAATTTATAGGTTATATAGAAAATAATATCATTAAAAAGATGTGTGCAAAATTTCAGAGACATCGCTCAATAACTTTTTGAGTTATCGTGTACGCCAATTTAAAAAATATGGTTTTGAGAAAAACGTGTTTAAAGTTTGAATATATACACGTATATCCAGTGTGTTCCAAATTGGTGGGGAATGTATAGGGAGCTTGGAAACCACGATAGACAGAAAATCGGTTAAACATGGAAAGTTTTGGACAATTATGTTAGTAACCTAATTCTGTCTACTACAGGGTTTTATCTATTTAGGTTTTTGAGAAATTTTGAAAAAACCTAAAACATGCATTTTTAAAAACCGGCCATATTTTTTTATAAGTGAAAATTTTTTGAATCTGTAAAAACTTTCCCAGAGGAACTCCTTTTGTAGAATATGATAGAGTAGTTCATTTTTATTTTCTTCGTTTCGGGCTTTTAGAATCATCATCAACTTTATTTTTTTATATGGATCCCATTTTTTTTTTTACCGCAAATGTGCTTTTTTTCTGATTTCAAAATGCTAACATATTATAATTTAGAGTTTATTAACATCATTTTTTTTCGAAAAAAAAATTTTCTCATTCCTTTGATTATTTCAAGAAAAATTTGATTTTATTTTTTCCCAAAGAATAAAAATGTTACTATAGCTCCCAAACGTATTTACTTTTCCCTAAAAGGCAGACCTAAATAAATAACTTTCGAAAACTTTAAAATTTTATTAAATTCGGAAATTTTTAAAAAACGCAGAAAGTTGAAGAAAACCAAAGAGATGCTGAAAAGAACATTTTTTATTAAAATCCAAAATTTAACCGGGGATGTTAATGTTTCCCACATACCTTAGTCAACCTTTCATAGGGTAGTTGGGGTTATTAAAAATATCGTTAATATGTTCAGAGAAATGGAAAACCCTTTTTAAATTTTAGGTCGTTATTTTACATCTTCATTTTAGTAGGAATATTAGTTTAGCCATTTTTGTTTTTTTTTTGTTTTCACTTATTTCAATTAATTTGAGTGCAGTTTTTGTTGTAACACGGTTTTAAAACCCAACACCATTGTTCGCGGAAACCCATTTCTGTAAAATATCTGTTCAGCAATCTATTTTGAAAATAATATTTTATTGTTTACAAAAAAAAATGACGTTCGCCGGAATCAAGGCCAACTGAGAAAATATTTGTTTTTTGAAATAAATGAGGTTATAAACTCCTAAATTATAACATGTTTTACATTGTTGAAATCAGAATAAAAAGCACTATTTAGCTGCGTAAAAATCCATCCAATATGGCGTCCATACAAAAAATAAAGTTGATATTGATTCTAAAAAGCCGGAACGTAGAAAATAAAAATGGACTACTCGGTTATATCCTACAAAAAGAGTTGCTTTAAGAAAGTTTTTACAGATTTAAAAAAAAAATTGTTATAAAAAATTTCCTTTTTTGAAAATGCATGTTTTTTTTTTTCAAAATTTGTCATAAACCTTAATGGATAAAACCATGTAGTAAACAGGATTAGCTTACTGACATCATTGTCCAAAACTTTCTCAATTTAACCGATTTTCTATTTATCGTGGTTTCCAAGATTCCCACCAATGTGTGACACACTGTATACATATACGTCACGGTTTACCCTTTATAATATAAGAACTACTTAAATTTATGCTTTAACAATTTGGTGACGTATTCTTACAGGATTATACTAAAATTTTTTTTTAATTTTACAGGTTTCTCCTTAATTAAAAACCAAAGTAGTAAATATAAATAAAATTAAACTTATAGCTTACACCATCAATAACTTTCCCAATCATTCCTGTCCAACGTCCATCGACTTTTTTTCCATTCGATCCATCCTCTTGTACAATATAGGTGTAATTAAATCCTTCTAATAACGATAATTCATGAATTAAATCGATACTAAAACCTTCATATCTTTCGTTTCCAACTAGATTTTCGGAGGTCTCTTTTAGCATTCCATAGGGGTCGGTCTAATAGACAATAATGAAATAAAACATATACAGGGTGTCCCAACTATACTTATACACTAAATATCTTTGCTTCTGTACAGGGTGATCAGTTAAGGGTAGCGAGCGGACATATCTCATAAGATATTGGACGTATAGATTTGAAGAAAAAAAATCATGATAAAAGTCGCCAAGAGAAATTGCTGGAAATTATTTTCGAGTTTGTCAGACGTCCGCTAGAGGGCGTAACAACCAACACCAAGTAGAAAAATGGGATTTTTATAGAATTTTGTCTAATGAAAGTATATCGATGATATCATTTTCATATTTACTGACCATTTCCCAACATTTTTTGTCTAAAACGTTTTGTTCTATCTATCAAAATAAAGCGGTGGGGGAAGTTCAATTGTTTTTTTAAACAAACCAAGATTTCTCCCGTTTCTTTTGACCGATTTTAGCAAACTTAGGCTCATATGAAAAAGCATAATTTGCACTACAAAACGCTTATTTGGTTTTGAATTTTTGACTTTTGCTGTCACCGCTAGATGGCGTTAACTGAAATGGTAGCAAATTTTTGAGTTTTTTTCGAAAAAAACAAATGTAATGGTATATTAATTTTAATATATTTTAAAAGAGGATAAATTTCTTTATAATTTAATGAAAAGAATTTATTATCTATCTTTTTTTGAACCGTTGATATTGACCAAAATATAATTTAATTACATTAAAAAATGGCACGCCACCATTTTTTATCAAAATAAAAATCAGTTTTGTAATCTCTTATAAGTTGCTAACAAAAAGAGCCTCTTGACTTTTTTTCGTTAGACGAACGGTTTTGGATTGAAAAAATAAGATATGTTTACATGGGGCGCCCATATCTCGAAACATACTAATTACATATTTGCAAAAAAAGCTTAATAAAACTGTCCAACAGCAACAGGAGCAATAACACTAAAAACAAGAACACAGAACTTTAAAAATATGTTCAAAATGTTGTCCATTATTTTGAATGCACTGGTCCAATCTCTTCTGGGTGGAGTTGACAGCTGCCTCAATTTCCGCTCTTGGTATAATATTTATGGCGTTTTGAATTCGGACTATCATGTCTTCTCGAGTATTAATAAATTATGAACTAATGCATTCTCTCGCTAATTAAGTAATTATTAATGATAAAAATAATAGGTAATAATTTTATTATTGTGAGATGTAATATTTAAAAATAATTTTGAACCTTATAATTATCATTGTAAACCTATTTTATTTTTCAATCCAAAACCGTTTGTCTAACGAAAAAAGTCAAGAGGTTTTTTTTGTTAGCAACTAATAAGAGATTACAAAACTGATTTTTATTTTGATAAAAAACAGTGGCGTGCCATTTTTTAATGTAATAAAATTATATTTTGGTCAATATCAACGGTTCAAAAAAGGTAGATAATAAATTCTTTTTATTAAATTATAAAGAAATTTATCTTCTTTTAAAATATATAAAAATTAATATACCATTACATTTGATTTTTTCGAAAAAAACTCAAAAATTTGCTACCATTTCAGTTAACGCCATCTAGCGGCGACAGCAAAAGTCAAAAATTCAAAACCAAATAAGCGTTTTGTAGTGCAAATTATGCTTTTCATATGAGTCTAAGTTTGCTAAAATCGGTCAAAAGAAACGGGAGAAATCTTGGTTTGTTTAAAAAACAATTGAACTTCCCCACCGCTTTATTTTGATAGATAGAACAAAACGTTTTAGACAAAAAATGTTGGGAAATGGTCAGTAAATATGAAAATGATATCATCGATATACTTTCATTAGACAAAATTCTATAAAAATCCCATTTTTCTACTTGGTGTTGGTTGTTACGCCATCTAGCGGACGTTTGACAAACTCGAAAATAATTTCCAGCAATTTCTCTTGGCGACTTTTATCATGATTTTTTTTTCGCAAATCTATACGACCAATATCTTATGAGATATGGCCGCTCGCTACCCTTAACTGATCACCCTGTACATGATACAAAAAAAAAATAAAATGAGAAATGTGTGTTTGGTGACATTTATTTTATTAACATCTTGATAACTATACAGGGTGTCTCAAAAACAGAGTTTTAGTTATGGTTAAGTACGTTTTTAAAAAAGAACGCCCTGTGTATTTTGCCAAATTTTGACTCTACATTTAATTCTACATTAAAAATGTCAAATACACTATACGTCAATTATTGCTGGTTTTTGAGATAATTAAGTAATTAATAATGGAACTAAATTGGTCACTCTGACACTAAAAAAATTATTATTAAATAATTATGAAAGAAAATAGTACTATAAACGGTCAGCAGTTTAAACATCTACTAAGATGATTTTATATAAATTGTTTTATTCTTTAATCGTTTTAAATTATTACATGAGTAAATCAGATAATATTACACTTATAGGTCGCTTTCCCAAAAACCAGCAATAAGTGACGTATAGTGTTATATACTTTGGCAAAATATACTATTAAAAAACGTACTTAACCATAAAACCTCTGTTTTCGGGACACCCTGTATATTTACAATAGGGTTACCAAATACACATTTTTTATTTTAGGTTTTTTTTATCATGTACAGAAGCAAATATATTAGTATAAATAGAGTTGGGACACCCTGTATAATACATTTTTAGGTGATCATTTGTAAGTAGGGTTAAAGTTAATGTCACAGTTTATACCGTACAACGAATCAGTTATTTAACTCTCCACCTGTTTTGAAGCCATAGAATTCAACCAATAGGAACACTTTCCTCATATTTTGGGCATGCTCAACCTGCCAATTGATATGAGGACGATTTCTTTAATTTATAATAACCAATCCGGTCTAGTTTTGTCTTTTTCTGTTGCGACAGTTTTATCACAACAGAGAGAGATGAACAGATGCCGCACCTGATTGAATCAGAAAGTGAACGCACCAGTCAGGGCAGGTCTATCGGTTTTTTTTATTTATTTTTGATCGTCAGGTCAGTTGGTTTATTGAATTGTTTGGAGGTTGGAAACGTTGTTTATTTTTCGGTGATTTCAAGTGATTTGTTTAAGTATGTTTGATTGTTGAACGTCAAGCAAAAAAATGCATTTTTTTTTATGTTGGAGGATATTTTATTAAAAAAATTTTTGAAAAACATTCCTGTGAAATTTGTCAGTCATATTCAAAGAAGACTCAAAAACTGTCTGATGATGCACTGTATACACATTTTAGAGCATACCAGAATACTGCAAAGGATGTGTTTGGCAACCTCAGTTCTCCAGATCAAACTTTATTTGAGTTTTTTGGATCCTGCGAAAGTCTATTTGTCCGCCTTTTTAAAGATTTTGCCATTTTGCCAAATGTTGCCACAAAAATAAGGAAAAAACAATTAGAACTACCTTTCCAACATCCTTGTTAAAACTTCCCCAAAACTTATTTTGCATTTTTCTTTACCAGAATAAGGATATTTTACTCTTTAAAATTTTTAAACAGAGATTTGCTTTCACCCAAAACAAAAAAATTACAAAAACTTAATATTCTTCAGCATTTATAGGCCTATTATTTATAAGTGTATGGTAATATAACCATACATTTAAATTCAAACAAGAATAGAGTGGCAAGGAAATAGATATGTAATATTTTTAAAGTTAATTTTTTTTTCGAAAATTAGATCCTAAATCAGTATTCAGTCAGTCAAAAACAGACGGTTATTACCCATGTAGTAATTTCTATTTAGTGGTTCTAGAAATGTATAGGTATTCATTTTATTTTACTGCATGAGGTAGTTATTTAAATAATTTAACTGCTTTCTTGAAACTTCGGGTTACTTTGAACCTCTGTAAGGTAAAATTTTGTTTATGAATTTAGTTCTTGATATAGCTATATACTGGATGGTGATTCTTCTATATGTGTGATAACAGACTACTTTCATATTTTTAAATCTTATACTGTACTGTAATGTTCATTTTCGGCTTGCTTCGGTTTGCTCGGTATGAGTCAAAAAAAATCATTTTTTATTTTCCCTGCAAGTGAAAGTGGCCTATTATTTAAATTTCGTATGACCAATAAATACTCGAAATTTTTTTCTTGGTCACTTGACCATATTATATATTTTTGTTAAATATACTTACACATCAAATTTTTAACATGACTTTTATTTATTGAAATGGCTACCTACAAGAATAATAAATCAATTATGTATATTCGTCCTACGTTCTTCAACATCAACATTTATTTCTCTTGAGGTAGCCCAGCCTTTAATGGTTTTATTATGAGCACCTGAACCAGTTTTTAAATAAAAATGTTCAAATACATCATTTAATGCAATTTTTTCCACCTATTTAAACCTACCTGCCTACCAGCTATCAAATTATGTGTAAATAACTGATCATTCTCAATTACGTTTCCTAGGGTTCTTTTTTTACCAATTCCACTCAAGTTGCTGCATATCATTTAATTTACTAATTTGATTAATTTCAGTCCGGCCCTGTCGAGCTCCAGCTTGCGATTTAATCACAACATTTTTGACACATGGAGCGCGTGCGCGAAATATGAGGAAAGAATGAAAAAGTCAAATCTGGCTTCATCCAAATTAACAGAGTTAAATAACTGATTCGTTGTACGGTATAAACTGTGTTAATGTACACACAAAAATATATTCTCTATCTCTATCTAACACATGGGTTCTTATGGATATTGCTATTTATATGAATTTTTAAATAAGTGTAATACATAATTGGTTTTAGGACCTTAGAAGCTCTTAAAATACGTAATTAAAAATCCAGGGCCGTATTAAAAAAAACTAAGTTAATGATGGCAGCTTAAAGACAAAACGTCGGTGTGTAAATTTAATAACACTGTCTTGTAGAATAAAAAAGTAATAATAAGAATGTAAAATTTATATTGTTATATCTATTTAAATAGAATGATAAAAAAATTAAATAAAAACGCAAATATTTGGTTTTTTCAAAAAATCTTTGGAAGGATTTAAAATTTTTAAATTTTTAAGGTGGTATTTTAATCAGTACAAATTGTGAAACTTTTCCTCTATAAGGTACGTTTCCTAGGGGGGGGGGTGATGCACGCGGCTGCCGCGCAGCGTCTGACGCAAACGGCTGACGCCAGTACACCCATTTCCTAAGAAGTGTAGACGCGAGTGATCTGTTGTCAAAAAAGTACAGTTTTCTAAAAAAATGTGCGAAAACAAAAAAAATATTTTTATTGGATTTACTATTAGAAAAAATTGAGGACAAAGAAATTTTACTGAAAAGCATGTGCAAAGAAAATGAACAAGTTCATCCATTATTTAAAACCAGAACTGACGAAGGCTTTTTTCAAACTTTAATAAATAGATATACAGCGTGCCCCACGCAGTTCTTGCCATATGGGAAAATTTTTTACTGACAGTCGAAACAAAATCATTTTGATGTAGAAAAGTTCTGCTTATTTAAAAACTAAAAATCCCTACGCAAAAAAATTTAAAAATACCAGCAGTTTAAAGGGAGCGACAAAAACGTAAAATTTATCAAGCAAAAAGTACCCTTATTTTGCAATATTCAAAAAAGTTATTTAAAGGAATTATTTAGAATTAATTTTTATATCTAATTAGAAATCACAGCCACCTACGAAAAAAAGGGTACTTTTTATTTTACATTAAAAAATTTTGTCAAAAATTAACAAAGAATTATCGGACCTGAAGGTAACTATGCCAATAATAACTGACATAAACACTGACATTTTTCTAGTCAGAAGTACAGTTATAAATTCAGTTTATCATTTATCATTTTGATTTATTATGCCTCCAAAACTACCCGGAACAGAAGATTGAAATTGTTTTAATTGTGGGTGACAACTACAAAACCTTTAGAGAAGCCGCTGAGATTTTCAATGAAAGGCATCCTGAAATATCTGTATCTCATCAAACTGTTGGACAATAATGGCAAAATTTAAAGGTAGTGGAAGGGAGAAAACAGATTCAATAAAAAAATCAAGTTCAGGTCGAAGATGATGAAGATTTTGACTTGCAAATTATCCAAGCCGTTGTTGAAAATCCCAAGATTTCTTTTAGAAATATGGAAACAGTACTTCCCCGGAAATGAAAGGGCCAGTCTGTAAATCCACGTGAAGAGTTCTTAAAGCAAACCATCCCTATAAAGCCATCTTTGTCCAAACATTGCATCCTGGAGACTTTGATTTTCGGTTTTTTTTTCAGCTTGGTATCAAGGTATGCATGTATCTTTATAGAAAAATAATTTTTTCTGACGAAGCTTGTTTTACGTCAAATGGAGTTGTTAGCTCCCAGAACTATGATGGTGGAGTACAGCTAACCCGCGGTTTGTTATCCAGTGTCGGGATCAGTTTTCTTTTGAAAATGTGTGGTGGGAATTTTAGATAATCAACTGAACCCATTTTTCTTCCGGGGTAATATAACGTCGGATGTTTACCTTCATTTTTGGGAAATCAGTTGTCTGACTTTATTAATGGCCTTCCACGTGACATTAGAAATACTTTGTGGTATTAGCATGATGGTGCGCCATGCCATAGTTCTCAGCTGTTAACGAGTTTCTTCAAGAAATGTTCCAGGGGCATTGGATTAGAAGTTTTTTAGAAATTCATTGGCCGGGAGGTCACCCGACCGAACCCACTGGATTATTTCCTTTGGGGATATTTAAAGGAAAAAGTGTATTCTCACCGACCATTCAAAATATCGATAGCTTAGAAAGGATAATAACCCAGTGTGCTCGAGAAATCCCTCAAGTTGTTTTGAGAAAAAGTTGTTTCAAAATTCTCCAAGTTAACAGAAAAATGCATGGAAAAAGAAGGTGGTATATTAAAATTTGAATTATACTAATTTTCTTTTTTTTTAAGTGATACATTAATTTGTTTTTTTATTAAACTTTTACTTTTTATTCCGTTCTGATTTACTGAAATACAAAAATATATATTTTTTTTAGGTGGCTGTGATTTCGTAATTAGATATAAAAATTAATTCTAAATAATTCCTTTAAATAACTTTTCTTTGAATATTGCAAAATAAGGGTACTTTAGTCTTGGATAAATTTTACGTTTTTGTCGCTACTCTGTATACTGCTGGTATTTTTTTAAAATTTTTGCGTAGGGATTTTAGTTTTTTTTAAAAAAGCAGAAATTTTTTTTTCATCAAAAAGATTTTGTTTCCCGTCGTAAAAAAAATTTTCCCCTTGGCAGAACCGTGGGGAAGTGTTTTTAAAAAAATAAAAAGAAATTTAAGCAATTTTTTAGATTAAATATTGCTCAGTTTAATTATATACTGGACTTTGACAACCGGCGGCTGACGCTTGACTGCTTCGAGAGGGGTAGGGCCGCGGCGTCTGTAGCCGCCAGCGGTTGACGCTTGCGTCTAACGCTCGAAAAAACTGATAAATGAATTGTCACATGAGCAGTACTAGGCGTCAGACGCTGTGCGGCAGCCGCGGTTTGCCCGGGCAGCCGCGTTCAGCCGGTGCGTCAGCCGCGTGTGTCAGCAGCGTGCGTCAGCCGCCCCATAGGAAACGCACCTATAAAATCGACCTCTTATCTTTTCAAGTTTCTGAGATCTTAATGATAAGAATTGAATTTGGGACACCATGTACACAATCTTAATGTTCAAAAAAAAAGATGATTACCTACCAATGATATGACAATAGTAAAAGTCTTATTCCTCTCTATCTTTGTCCAGTGCTTGAGGTTGGGGGTTTTTAGTAACGTTTAAACCCTGAGATGAGTTCCATGTGGCTACGTTTT
>JAHBCN010020022.1:0-15480 GCA_019359885.1 Listronotus oregonensis
AAAAAAACAACATTTAAGCACTAAAAAAGCTATCATATTTAAAATAAAATAAGGTTAACTTTGGCTAGCAATACTGCTGTACCAATTTTTTTGTAAAAAACCATATTTAAAAACTTTTCCAAGTAAACCTTAATAACTGGGCCAGTAAATACACGGGAGTTTGGAATTTTTAACTCTTCTACCATAAAGCCTAAGGAAAATTTGCAGAGTGAAAAAATGTTTAAGCCGATTAAATATTTCCCCGACATAATCCACCACTTAAAAATTATACGCATGGAGAGTTAGCTGTATCGATCACGTGCGGAACTTTATGGACGTATAAAATGTTTTTTTTCTAAATAACAAAACAGAAAGTTATATTGTATTTTTTATAAATGCTGTAATAAGTTATATTTGCGGGGCAAAAATAATAAATAAAGTTGCTAATAGACTCGACTGTGCGATACACTTATGTTAAGAGCTATTGAGCCTCTATTTTTTGCTAAAAATTTAAATATTCGTCGTATTTTGGAAGACCTAATATACCTCACTAAAACAAAATGCAACTTGTTTAAATTTTGGGTGCAATAAAAAATGAAATTTAATTTAATAGCCCAGAGTATTTCAATGATGTAACCACTAAGACACCAATTATGACGTCTTACGAGGTTTGTCCAGTAAATACACGAACTGATCCAATTTGACGGTTGTGATGCAAAGTATAGTCTGACAAACTTAAGTGTAGCAGCGAAAGGAATTTAAACTATTTCGAACGAATATATGTGTGTGTGCCAAGTTTAACTACAAGAAAGCAATAGTACTTACTACTATATACTCACGTAGTAATTTTAATGTTAAAATAATTTTATTTTACAATAACAAAATAAAATATTGAAAAAAAGCTGAGAATGAAATGTGGTTGTTATATATTTTAATTTTTATTTAATATCTATTTTGTTTTACTAAGGAATATTATGTTATTAGGTAATTATTTTCCAAAGACCTTATCGATTTTGTCTAAACTGGCAACATCAAAGAAAAGGCTTGTCCAGTTGCGAAGTAAACGAACCTGGTTGGTGGAGCTTGTCCATGTTCTGTTTCTATGGGTAAATTTACTTGGATTGGAAGTGTTTTGCTGTTTCTGGTTCCTTCTTGGAATGTCGAAATATTTAAACATTCAGTGTCGGAGGTCGAAAGGTTTTATCCTTATTTCTAAGTGTTAAATTTGGTGTTGTGTAATTTTTGCTTGTTTGTTTTTCTACCTTTATATACATTTTTAGTTCTTATTTAATTTTTTAAATGTATTTCAATAGTATTACTATTGTTTTAAAATGAACAAATTTACTTGCAAAAGACACTACATGGACAAACAAAAGAAGTATAGCAAATGTTTATAGGTAAGTAATAATCTTATAAAACAGTAATCATTTTTTTTTCTTATTGGGTTTAAACATTAAATATACGAAAAGCTTTATAATATGTAGCGGCTACTAAAGTTGGCAAGTCATCTGTTTGCAATATTTTTTACGAAGAGGGTCTTTATTCGTCTTTATACCATTTTTACGTCAAAAATATGAAAAAATTATTGTTTTCATTAAGATGTACAAGTAACAAAGCGGGCAAGTCTCTATGATTAGGCAACCCGCTTGTCACTAAATAAAGACTAGGTAATACGCTTTTATTTCAGAACTAACACTGTTATACACAGAATAAAGCATACAGCTTTCATAAATTAAATAAAAGCTACTTTTAAATATACT
Organism: Listronotus oregonensis; assembly: GCA_019359885.1. NCBI lineage: Eukaryota > Metazoa > Arthropoda > Insecta > Coleoptera > Curculionidae > Listronotus > Listronotus oregonensis. The sequence continues at coordinate 1,740 of JAHBCN010020022.1, forward strand.
TTTGTCCATTTTATTTTTGTTTTATTTTGTTAATAGGGTTTGCGATAAAGCCAAACAATTCTTTAAAATTGCCACTTAAACGTAAGCTTGATCGGGTATCTCTTTACACTGGAGTTGCCGTATCAACTGTACGAAAAATTAATAAAGAAGATAAGGAACGGTTGGAAAATAACCCCAATCAAATGTTATCCAGTCCTAAAAACAACGACGGCGTTTTTCTCTTGTCGAGAAGAATAAAAATTTTGATTTTCAAGTGATAAGACATATGATAAATAGGTTTATCTTAAATTGAAAGTTGTCCCGATAAGTAGAAAATTGTTCAAAAATTGCGAGAAAGATTTAAATTTTTCATATTCTAGGAAACACTTAGGACGTTACTAAAATCAAACGGTTTTTTTGGCGTAAATTTCAAAATAAAAAAAAAATAAATGGAGCGTCCTAATATATTACATTGGAGGTACAAATATATACATGAAATACGAAAATATCGCCAAGAAGGGCGAAATATTATTTATTTGGACGAGACATGGGTAGATAATGATTTAACATTATAGTAATGGTAATCTTACTAAGAAGTTTTTATTTTACAAATTTCTTTGTCATTTATCAAAGAAATATGATAATACTACAGGGAACGTAGAACGACGTTTCCTCATTTTTGAATTTTACAAAAATTAAAAATACCGCCTATCTTAGAGGTAAACAAATAAAAAAAAAACGATTAGATGATGACGTTTTCTGCATTTTTACCTTTCCATGAAATATTTTGTGTAATATTTTACTGATGGTCTTTAAATGCCTTTATTTTTGGTGACGACCATACATTTAAAATATATTTTAAATAAAACATAAATGTATACTGTACCATTATTTCATTTAAACAAATACAAATATTCCTGAACTTTTGGAAAATCCGCACGCCGCTGTGCTTTTTATGAATGAAGTACGCCATATTTGGTTTACAACTTCCTTCCCCTTACCGACGCCGCACTGTCACAGATACGGTTGTCAAACTATACAGACTTGCTCACAAGCTCAACATATAGCCTGACAGGCCATGAGCCAACAGTGGTCGTCTGTACGTCGAGCTGTGCGTGCTTTTCATGAAACTCGGTAAAAGTTCGCAAGAAATTACCGATATGTTAAAGGATGAAGCAAGGCGAGAACGACCTTCAATCCTGTGTTGATGAAAATATTAAACTTGTGCCGTCCTTGTGATTACCGATGGCCGAAAAATACAAGGAAGCGCACAGAATCAATGTTTTCATTAAACCAGGAGGTCGAAGGACCTCTTGGTCTTGCACCATCCTTGGCGTCTTCTCTGATTTTTTAAACGTTTAATCGACTTAAAAATTAATGATTTTTGAAGCATTATTACCTTAAATAGCATACACATTGGTAATTTCTTTCTTGAATTTTTGCCGAGCTTTACCAAAAAATTGATGTTGAGTCATTGCTCAATAATTTCGTCAATTTCAATCTTGACGGACAGTAAAAACACGCACAACAGATACGAACACGACTGGCACAGTAAGCACGGCTCGACGTACAGACGACTTCAGCTGCTTATGGCCTGTTAGACTACATGGTACGCTCGTGAGCGAGGCTGTACATCGCGTCACAGATACCATATTGAAACAGTTCGCGTATTTATTGGATAGATAAAGAATGTTTTTGGAAACTGCGAACTTGTAGTTACAGGAGTCACGGATTTTGGTGTATTATTTGACAATGGGTTAAGGTTATGGATCATGTTAACTGTACCATTTTTAAGGCATTTATAATGACATAAATTTATAAAAATAAAGTTAGAGTTTCACAATACGGAGTTGTTAAAGATGATTTATTTTTCACTAGTTAGAAGCCATCTCGATTATGAATACATATTGGTCACCTTTTTTATAGGATTCGCATTTCCAGGATTGAAAGAGTGCGGATAAAGTTTGTCAACTTTTTTACTTTTTAGGCTTGCTATTGATTTGTGGATTTTACCAACTCACGTTTGGCGCTTGGGGTTTCTAGATCTGGAAATACTGAAAGAACTACAAATAAACTTACGTTGTCTTTTGGCCATACTATACTATTACGGATAATTGCTCAAGCCTTTTAAAAATGTTACATTTTTATGTTTCACCTTGCGCTACTATGCAGCTTAAGAAGTTTTTGATATATCCTTCCCATCATTACTTTGATATTGATTACAAGCCAATTAAATTTTAGAATAGTTAAACTTTTCTTAACAGTCGTATAGGACTTTGGGACTCATATAAACTGAAATAACAAGGGGTAATTTTTTGTGTGCATACATGTATGTATTGTTATTTATCATATAAAATATAATTTAAAAATGTAATTTATTTATCAAATTATTCACCAGTTAAAGTTACTTCATTTGTTCTTTGTATAATTTTGAGTAAGCTTTTTGTGTTACCTGTACTATTTGGAATCATTAAATACTGTAGTATACTTGTAAATCAATAAAGAGATTTTCAAGTCTTAAATAAAAGACAATAAAAAAATTATATCAATAGCAAAATATAAATTAAATTATTATGGTCACTCTTCAAGCTTTCACCCTGTTAATAATGGGGTATCCCAGGGCTTAGAAGTAGCACTGACTTAGAAAACAAGCACAGAAAATGCAGATATCTCTTTCCAGGACCTACAATTAATTGCAGTTAGTAAATTTTGTTTAGTTTATTGCCTTAAGGATACAATCATGTTTGCTGTCGCGAAAAAATTTTGTCAATAGTTATTTCATTTTTTTTTAGAGGCCAATATTTCAGAACCATTTAATCTTGTGGGTGTTACTTACGGCAAAAGTACATAATATCCATAACCACTAAAAGTTTTTTTTCATATATTAACTGATGATTTAAATCAGCCCCCTTTTCAATATTCTACTCATATCCGGGAAATGGCGTCTTCCATTGCTTAAACCAATCATAATTTTATTCAAAAAAGAGCCGAAAGCCAACTTTAACAAGAAAGCTTTCATTTCTAACATATCGAAAAGCGATAGGGATTTGTCTTTTTTTACAGGTATTGATGCGGTTTCTGCTCTAAAGTGTAATCCAATTCGTCTGATACTGGTGCTAAACAATGTGCTTTTATAACCATCCTTTACTTATATTTACTTTACCAGTTAGCAAAGATGATGAACTTTTTAAAATAGAGACATATCTTCTCCGTAGTAGTTTTGCCTCTGATACAATCCGGGTCAAATTTTACCTTTTTCTAACCAAAAAACTGGTTAAATATAGTAAAAATTTGGAAAAATTAACTAGAGATAACAGGATTTTCCAACTTTAGATTTTACGTTAAAATTTCTGCTGAATCCAGATTCCCACCAAGCACTTGTAGTTTTCTTTTAATCTTAAAAAACGGACTAGAAATCATATTTTCAAAATCTTTGCGGATCTTGCCCAAATTTCGTATGGGATTTTTTTTGTTGGCGGAATAATTCTGTAAATTCAAGATGGCGGACCCAAAATGTTGGAGGTGTTTTTCAAGATGACGAATACATTTTCGGAAATCACTTAAACCAAATTTCGTATAAGGTGGTTTTAATGGTTGCTGATTCCGAACCTAAAGTTATATTTGTCTAATATGGTGGATAAAATAGGCAAAATCAACAGATTGAAGACAAATTTAAAATATGCGAGCTTGGGTAAATTTAATAAGACGGCCCAACATGATGAAGAAAGGTGTAATTAGCCGATAACACATTAAAAAATGAACCTAATAAAACAAAACTCAATTTTCACTTTTTTCGGTAGCGGCTTTTTGATGATTTATTATATTTCTAAAATGTATAGCTTAACCTAAACTTGCTTATATCAAATTTGTCTCCAATCTGTTGTTTTTGCTTATTTTATCCACCATATTGGATCCGCCTTCATAAATGTTTTGAATTTTACTTCAAATTCGTAATCAGCAATCCAGAAAATCCCTCTGTACGATATTTCGGTAAGAACCGCGAAGCTTTTGATGTCCAGTTCGTATTTTAAGATTTAAAAAAAAGCTACACGTGCTACCTTAATTCTGATTCAGCAAATCCTTTGACATAAAAATGTAGAGTTGGATTTTAAAAATGTTTACTATTTTTTTTAAAGTTTTTAATGTTGAAAAAATGGTGACATAATACAAGAAATTTTACCCTAGATTTGTAAAAGAAAGCAAAATTACTACGGAGCACATATCTCTTATGAAAAGTATAGCAACTTTTTTTTGTGGCTGTGTGTGTTTTATTTAGAAGCATTTCATGAAGAAGCATATTTGGTAAATATGTACTAAACCATTTGAAACAAAACCAACTTTATCAAACTTTTAACAACTTTATTCTTACACAATTATTTCCCCCTTTGTGTTTGTGTTTACACAAGTTTTACGACCTAGTTAAAATTTTAGAGCTGCCAAAATTCTGCCATGTGCGTTGTCATCAAAAAGTAAGGGTAGGTCGGATAGAAAATTTTAATTTGTTTGCTTAAAGATAACAAACCCTACCCTAAACCTCTAAGGGTTTGTGAAAATGTGTTTATTTTACATTTTACCGTTTTTATGAATTAGGTGTGACCCAGTAGCGCTGCATCGAAGGCACATAAAAATACAGAGCGTTTTTTTTTGTGGATAAGTTTTATATTGTTGTAGCGATACATGTTCCATATTTCATCGTCTCCTTAAAAGTGTTAGACAATGTTGGGGTTAAAATAGCACTAAAATCTTGAACTTTCATTGTCGTTATTTGTTTATTACACAAGGTTTCGGTTGTGACGTATCTCAACCGTTTTCAAGTGATAATTAAAAACTATTCTTAAAAGCTACGACTTATACTATCCCTTGATTACCGAAGATTTTCACAGTTGACCAAGGGCTGCCAGATATTCGGAATATCGTACTAGGCTTTTAAATATATTTTGGTTGTTTACAATTATTACAGCTTCTTTAATTTTCTTTTCTTTCAGAGGTTGAATAGTTTTGCTTTCGCCATTCTATGCCGTGTTGTTTTTGACCAAGCGTGTTTGTCAATCCCTGACTTCGACGCTTTACCTCGTTTCGTATGTCTTTCGTTTTTCTTTACTCTAACTTACGGTGGTCTTTCGTTTCCCGATGTATAACATTGTTGTCTGGTCTCGTCTTAGAAGAATACTTCTTAGAGTAGTTTGGAAATTAAAATGGCGTTTAATATTATCTTACCCGAATTCTGCGATCTTTTCCAAGGTTCCTTTAATATATGGAATTTTCATAAATATTTGGTCATGTGGTCCAAGAAGTTTAAAGGTGTATGGAAGCCCAATGCTATGGCCCATTCGATCAAAAAATGTCAGCCCGGTTGAAAATAACTGTCAGAGTTGGCCCCCGATTCTGCGCAATAACAAAATTCCACGAAATAATTTAATGTGTTCCTACTTACACTGATAAATCGTGTGTAGGTTAGAACACATTATACTTTATGAGCCGTTATGGTCTTAGGTTGTCTAAGGTTTTGGTGCGCGCGCGCGTATGAAATATATCCGCGCTGTATCGTCAACCGTCGTCGTCTCATCATTCGTCATTTTCGTTGTGGTTTGTGCCCTTTTGCGCCGATTGTTTTTGCTTTGTTGAGTACCTATATTTTGTGGTTGCAGAAGTTTTTGGATTGATAAAAACCTTCTTATTTTAGTGTTAGTGTTTATTAAATGTGACTATAATTTTGTGTTTATTGTTTGTTACTTATAATATCGTAACAAAATGATTAGAGGTTGATGGTTTGTCTTACAAATCCAAGGGTAACATACCCGGCATTTTTACTTTAGGTCAGTATTTCTTATATTTAAAAGTGCTTATGGACTTGGTGTCTGCTGGCGTTTGGGGGGGAAGGGGTTTAAAAACCCCCGAACATTACATGGCTGTTCTGGAAAATGTTATCTCCCATCTGTTGGACAAATACCCCAAATAACTCATTTTTTTTCCAGCGGGATAACTGCCCGGTCCATCCCCAATTTTAATGGTTTCATCGTAATAAATTGAAGTCTTGCCATGGCCCGCTTACAGTCCGGGATATTAATCCCAAAAAGAATTTTTGGGCCTAATTGTAAAAAAAATATAAAAAAAAAATTTTTTTAGACCAAACAATTCAAAAAAAATTTATGGGAAGTTTTCCACGACGGGGGGGAAAAAGAGTTTTGGACCCAAATGTTATAAAAAATTTTTAAATTAACTAAAAGACAGTTTTTTTTCAAATAAAAAAAAATGGTCATATGACCAAATATTAATTTTTTTTTTTATTTTATTATAAATCATTTTTAAATTAAAAAATATTAAATAATTTTCATTTTTTTTATTATTATTGGTTACGTTTTTTTTAAAAATTTTTTTTAAAAAAATTTTAATACATTAAAATCATTTATCACATTTTATTTTTTTGTTTTTCTATGGGTTTTGAAAAAAACCCCCAATTTCCCAAATATAAAAAAAATGTAGTCAAAACCCCCTTCCCCCCAAAATTTTCAGTAAATACAACTGTACTTTCGGCAAAAAAATTTCACGATATCTAGAAACCCCATTGCCAAAATGTTAAGAAAAAATTGGGATTTTGAAAACTTTTTTCAATAGGTTCAAAAAAAAAATTTTTCCCATAAACTTTTTTTAAAATAATTTTAAAAATTTAAAAATTTTTATACATTTAAAATATTTTTTTTTCTGCAATTATAGAACATGTAACTATCCCCTTTTTTTTAAAAGAGTAACTATAAAAGTGGAAATTGACTTAGTTGTCCGTTATTTTGTGAGAAAGAAAAAATGAAAAAAACACAAATTTTTTTTGTTATTCTCCCAAGATTCTGTGCACAAAAGATTACTATTTGTCTCAAATTACATAAACCCAAACCCCCCCTTTTAAAACCCCAATCCCCTCGATCAATTTTTTTTGTAAAAAGCAACTAACTATTTTCCTGCTCATTTTAGGGGTTTCCAATTACCAGTACAAACGACCGGCAAGCAGTCGCCGGCAAAAAAAATTTTTTCTTTTCCCAATGTCTTTGACAATAAAAAAAAAAACATAATAACATAGCGGGATGTAACAAGACATGTTACGCAAAATTTAAATACAGATTTTCATCTGTCTTGTGCACCATTGGCGTAGGATGTAAAGATTTTATAACTTTTTTTCCTGACCTAAAATTTTAGGTCAAATGGTTTAAACCAAAAAGGGGTTTTTTTCGAAATGGCATTGAAAAAGCAAAAAAAATTTTTTAAAAAAAAAATTTTTTTTTAATTTCTATAAAATGACGTTTTTCAGTGGTATATATGAACAAGAAAAAAAATATATAGGTGACGTCAAAAAGTAAATGTTTCTTTTGATTTTCTTTAAAACGTGACACCCATATTTTTTTTATGATAGTTGAATGTTTTTAAAATAAATTTTTTTTTTTAAAATTTTTAAATTTTTTTGGGATTATCCCAAAAAACATTTTGGGGGCATTAATTGATTTTTTAAAAAAAAAATTTTAAAAAAATTTTTAAAAAACATTTTTTGGAATTTTAAAAGGCCCGCCTTTTTGCGTGATGCTTTTTTTTCCCCCCTAAAAATAAAAATTAGAAAATTTCCCCCCCACTAAATCTTGGCAAGTGCCAAAATGGAGTAAATTTTTTTTAAAAGGGTCCCACAAAATCATTTAAACTTTCTGCCGATAAAAGGGGAAACAACTTTAAAAACAAAATAGTAAACCTTCCCATCTTTATGAACTACCATACTTTTTCAAGAACAAATACCCTTAAACCCCGGGCCCAAATTCAAAAAAATACCTGCTTTTGGGAAAAAACCTTTAAAAAAAATTAATCCACCGTTAGAAAGCACAATCATTTCTTAAAAATGCTTGTCATTTTTTTTAAAATTCTTAATGTCCCTTTTTGGGATATTAATTGACAAAAAAATATTATGTCAAAGTCAGTTAAATAGATATATTACCCCAGGGCGTTATTCAAAAAAATAACGCCCTACCCCAAATTTTTTTAAACATTTATGACGAAAAAAAATACTTACACAATATACTTATCATAAAAAAAATTTTTTTTTAAAGTAAAACGTAAAATTTTTTAAACTGCCCGGGAAAAATTTTCCCCCATTTCCATACCCCCCCGGTTTTCTTTGAACCTTTAAAATAAAATTTTTTTCCCCAAATAAAAGGGGGAAAATTTTAAAAATTTTGGGGTTTTTCCCCCATCATCCACGTACCCTCGTGCTACCGAAGAACTTTCCAGCCTCCCAACCTCATTAAGCCCCCAAACCCCCGAATTTTGAATTGTTGCCACTGTACTTTAAAAAAATGACCTTTTTACCCCCCTTTGCATAAAAGGAAAACCCCAAAAAATGTAGCAATCTTAAAGGGTTTTTTTTTCCCAAAAGTATTTTTACCTATAGGCTGCACAGAAAAAAACCCCTATCAATAGGGGCAAAGGTCCCAAAAAAAACATAGTCCCCCCCTTAACTTTGTTGGCACATTTCACTGTCATCAATAACCAAAAAACTCCTTCTTGCCCCCCCTTTTTCTTTTTGGAATTTTTTCCCCAAAAAATATGCTGACCCATATCACGCACATCGAAAAACTTCATTTTTCCCAAAAACGTTACTTCTAAAACTCCGAATAAACTATCACTAATTAAATTTATCTCCAAATATTTTTTAGTCGGGTTTTTTTAAAAAATTATAACTTGTTCCCCGGGGGCAGAAAAAACCCTTTTTCTTTTTAAAGGTTGGGTAATTTCTCCCAAGTTGCTTTAGGGAAATGTTGCAGAAAAATCCCCAAATTCTTCTTATCTTCTTATGAACAAATTTAAAATTTTTTCCCCCAAAATTGAAAAATTTTTTCCCAAAAGGGGAATTTTGGGGAATATGACTTTGAAAATCTTGAAAATAAGCCAATTTAAAAAGGTTTTTTCCACACGGCCCGCAGTGTTTTTCCCAGGCCCAAAAGGGCCCCAAAATTTTTGGAAAATTTTTTTCTTCCCCTTTTTTATTCAAGCCAAACTTAAAGGAGTTGATCTTTAGAAAAAGCACCATACTTTTTCCCCTGGGGTGGAGAAAGGGGTTATTTAAAACTGTGCCTTTGGAAATTCCCCTTTTAAAAAAAAAAATGGGACTGCCCGGGGGAGGGGAAAAGGTGGGGTTTAAACCTTTTCCCCCAAAAACCCGTGGTTTTTAAATTTAAACAAAAAAAAAGTTTTTTGAAAATTTGACGAAACTTTCATTTTTTACAGGTAAAGGCAAAAAGTTCAGAATTTTCAAAATTTTTAAATTTCCCTTTAAACCAGGTTAAAATTTTAATGAAGGCACATACAAACCTCGGGATACAGATAACCTACCAAAGAATCGAAACAAAGGGGTCATACCCCGCTTTATAACCGCGCAGAGTCCTTCTGTAACAGTAAGGAATCTCTGCAAAAAAAAAAATGACCCATTTATTTTGAAAACCTTTAAACAGAACGGTTACAATGAAAAACGGATTAAGGAAAAAATCGATAAACCCCAGAACAAGATAAAAAAACTTTGACAAAGAAGACATAACCGAATCAAACAAATAAACACTTCCGTATGTAAAATGAATTCGGAGAAGATGCCAAAAAATCGCAAAAAAATATGACATCATTTAAATCGGAAACTGATCGAAGTAATCTTACTAGGACGGAAAAGGGCAACAATATTGTTAATAAAAAACTATATCCCCAATTTTGTGTACACTTCAATATATGGGGGAAAAAAAAAAAGCCCCCAGAAATTAGAGTTAAAGAACACCCAAAAACAGAACGGGGGAAACGTCGAGATCGGGGGGTTTCCAAACTGCATGGTCAAAAAAACACCGCATACTATGGTCTAAACAAGAAAAAGGGGGAAACCCCCTGGAAAAAAAAGAAAGAATTTTCAATAATTCCAAAAAAACCCCGAATGTTTTAGCTAACCTTTGCGTTGGCATCCCGGATATCTGGTTGCCGTTGGAAACCGTGGAAAAACGGGTTAAACCGGGGAACCCGGGAAAAGTAAATAAAAGGGCCTTGCTTTTAATTATCATTTGAAAAAGGTTGGACACAAAATCAATAACCCAAAGGGGTTTGTACCCAAAAAAAATTAAACAAGTTTCCCTTTTTATTAAAACTCTATGGCTAAGTTACAATATTACATCTGAAGAGGCGGGGGGAAAATTTATATTTCGGGAAAAAAAAAGCGAACCCGACCCAAAAATATTAAAACACTTTTTTTATTAGTTTAAATATGTTTTTTCCTTTTTTTTTTTTCTTTTTTATAATAGGCATTTTAAATTTTTCTTTTGACCGATTAATTTTAAAGCTCCTCAAAATATGGAAGGGAAAGGGAGTTTGCTGAAAATGATTTTAAAACTAAATAAAAGCTCATATATATTTTTGTTTTTTTTTTAAAACAATAAAGGAACTTTTTTAAGCAAATGGAGCAGAAAAAAAGAATTAGAACATTAACATATTTCTACACCACTGGGACCCCAAGGCATGGCCCGGTCGGATATGTCACGCCCAATTTAAAGGGTACAAAGCAGACGGTTTACCGAACAACTAAAAAACAAGGGTTTTTTCTTAAAGGTTTATTGAGCATAAAGTAATAAAATTTTTTAAAGGAAAAAAGAAAAACGTTTAGTTGTCTCCCCTTTAAACGATAAGTTAAAAATAATGAGCTGAAAATTAATTTTTTGGAGTTTTGTAAATTTTTGCAACTTAAAATTTAAGTTATGTTTTTTTTTTTTAAATCTTAACCCTCCTTAATTTGTTTATACATCCAATCCAATATACCCCCTTATCCCATTATTACAGAGAACCCAGAGGTCCAATTCGGGAGGAAAACTTAGCCCCCCAGATCAAATGATTTAAAAAAGTTTTTATTTTTATTATTTGTAAAAAATTAAGTAAAATCAAAAGATTCAACGAACATTGCATCAGATCACTGCTCGTCCACTTTTAGTAACTAATCCCGCTTGTTCAAGGATGATGACAGATAATAAAACAAATAAATTGATATAATATAAATAACACAAGTGCATTCACGGTATTATAGTAGTACTAGTAATTTTTTTTTCTTTGATTTAAAAAAAACCCCAATTAATTTTTTTTGTTTTTTTGTCTCCCCTTTGGCCCAAAGTTGGTTCAATATAAAGTTCTGTTTGGTTTTTAACGGCTTATTTTGAAAAATTTTTACCAATAAAAACTTTTAAATTTTTTAAAACCAAATTTTTTTAAAAAGGGGAAAAAAAACCAAAAAAAAAAGTTTTTTTATAATTTTTTAATTTTAAAAAAACGGGGGTTTTTTTTTTTTGGTTTTTCAATTTTTTAAAATGCCCCGGAAAAAAAGCCCCGAAAAAAGGCCAAGGGGGTTGTTTTTTTTCAAAAAAAAAAAAAATTTTTTTTTTTTCATACAAAAAGGGTTTTTTGGCAAAATTTAAAAAGTTTTCAAATAGGGTTTTGGCAACGATTACTTTTTTCCCTCCCGGACTGCAAAAAATTTAAGGATTAATAGGGATTTTATTATTTTTAATCTTTTAATTTTGACAGGACTGTGTGAAAATTTTTCATACGCCGTGTAAAAGTTTTCACACTTATGTCAAAAGTAAATGACAAAAATAAAATATTTTTGACTGGTTGACACTAACGGGGGAAGTTTAACAAATTGTTTATGAATTATTTAAAAAAAAAGCACACTTATTGCATCTTTTTAAAAAAATTTTTTTTAAATAAATTCAACAAACAATTAAAAAACAACAACATATTCCTTTTTTTTTTAAAAAAATTTTTTTTGGTTTTTGGAAAATTTTTTTTAAAGGGGGAAAAAATTTTGGAATTCCAAAAAAAATTTTTTTTTAAAAAAAAAAAAATTTTTTTTAATATTTTTTCCTTTTTTTTCCCCCTTTTTTTCGAGGGGGGAAAAAAAACCCCCTTTTAAAAAATTTTTAAAAAAAAAGGGGAAAAAAAATTTTTTTTTTAAAAAAAGGTTTTTTTTTTCTTTAAATTTTTTAAAATTTTGGAAATTTTTTTTAAAATTTTTTAAAAAAAATTTAAAAAAAATTTTAAAAAAAAAATTTTTTTTTTTTTTTTTTTTTTAAAAAAAATTTTTTTTTAAATTTTTTTTTTTTTTTTTTAAAAAAAAAAAAAATTTTTTGTTTTTATTTAAATTTAAATTTTAAAAAAAAAAGGGGGGGGGAAAAAAAAGCAAAAATTTTTTTTTAAAAAAATTTTTTTAAATTTTGGAATTTTTAAAAAAAGGGTTTTTGTTTTTTTTTCCAAAAAAAAAATTTTTTTTTTTTTTAAAAAAGGGAAAATTTTTTTTTGGGGGAAAAAAAAATTTTTTTTTTTTTTAAAAATTTAAAAAAAAAAAATTTTTTAAAAAAAAATTTTTAAAAAAAAAATTTTTTTAAAAAAAAAACCTTTTTTTTTTAAAAATTTTTTTTGGGGAAAACCCTTTTTAAAAAAAATAAAGGTTTTAAAAAGGGAAAAAAAAAATTTTTTTTTTTTTTTTTTTTAAAACAAGCTTTTTTTTTTAAAAAACCCCCCAAAAAAAAAAAAAAAAAAAAACCCGGGGGGGGGAAAAATTTTTTTTTCCCCCCTTTTTTTTGGGAAAAACCCCCCCAAAAAAAAAAAAAACCCCCTTTAAAAATTTTTTTCAAAATTTTAAAAAAATTTTAAAAAAAAAGGGGTTTTAAAAAAAAAAAAAATTGTTTTTTTTTTAAAAAAAAAATTTGGGAAAAAAAAATTTTTCCAAAAAAAAAAAAATTTTTTTAAAAAAACCCCTTCATTTGAGTCAAAAAAATATTTTTACAAAAAATCATTTTTAAATTTAAATTTTAAGGGTGAGCCCCGAAGAAAAAAAGGTTTAAAGTTATTTTTAAAAAAAAAAAAGAAAAAATTTCCCCAAAAAAAAAAATTTAAAAAAAATTAGCCCCAATTTTTTAATTGTAAAAATTAACAACATATTATGTGTTCCTTGTTATGGTAAATATTAAGCACAAAACGGGAAAAATTTTGCCAATATCCGGGAAATTAAAAGGCTTATGGTATTGTTTTATATAAGCCGAAGAGAGTTTTGAATATATTAAAAAATTTCAAGATGTTAAATTTAAAAAAAATTACAATTCATAATTAGGCTGGTGTACATTTAAATTCACATCACTCTCCCTTTTTACACAGCAAAAAATAATTTTTTTCAAACAGGTTAAATTAAAATAAGTGTAATCAGGCCCCAAAATGACCATTGATTTAAATTTTTTTGACATTTTGCTTTTATCCCTCATTTTGGGCCAAACCAACCTATGAAAAAATTTTCCCCAAATTTTTACATCATTGAAATTGTATTTTCAGATTCTTTTGACGTCGTTTTTTGCACTTTTATAGCAGTCGTAAAAAAAAGAAAAAAACCGTTAAATTAAAAAAAACCCCCTTTTTAAAATTAAAGGGGGGATTAGATAAACTTGTTAAGAAATAAAAAAAAGTTTTATGAAACACTTGGTTAAGACCTAATAGTTTAGTCAGTTTTTTTATATAAAAAAATTTTAAAAAAAGTTTTTATTTTTTAAAAATAAAGTGTTATAAATTAAAAATAAAAATTATCAAAAACAACAATCAAGTAATAAAAAAATATAACATTGGTTAACTTCCTTAACAACGTGTAAAAATAAGAAAAAAGCGAAGATGCAGTTTTAAAAGTATAATAAAAACACATTAATACTAAGCGATGTTTTTTAAAAAAAAG